>OX465106.1:7099800-7312300 GCA_949987565.1 Luidia sarsii | reverse complement strand
AAATTGCAATTCTTATTTTCTTTATGTTTTTTATTTTCCTTGAAATAATGCGCTTACGCATGCGCAAGCCAGACAAGAGTAGGTTGGGCACGGGGTAAATGCAGCACGTGTTACACTGGAAACAAATATGGACATAGAGCTTTCTAATATGGGATAGTATTTCAGCCCGGTGAAATGTGTGATATGTGTCCGTGGAGGGGGATTAATTTCGCCCTATAGACAACAAGTCAGGGTGTCGCGCACATGGCATGGGCTCAAAAGAACACCCCTAATTGGACTACATCTCCATGCATCTTTTGTTCAAACACGACCACAAAAATGGAACTCATAGCGACCAGACGTAGGCCTATTGAAAAATGATAACGTGCATTAGTTGCTAACGGAATCAGTATTTGCGATCGGGTACTTTTGCCTTTGACTTCCCGCTGAACGTTAATTCTTCCTCATACTCTGCACGATATGGGGCATACAACAAACTGCATCTCCCGCATAGCGCTAGCCTGCATCGTGCTGCAGATATTTTTCCTTGCCACTATTACCTTTACTCCTATTTCATTTTACATGGCGTTATAATGTTGTTTGCTATTCCCCCCCCCATTTAACACTCAATCTTTCTTTTACAAATAGGCCTAATGATTATCGTCAAGACCCGAATTATTGTCTAATTGTCACGTAAGGAGATGGATACAATGAACGAAGTCCAATCTCTACAAACTATTTTCGGACACCTAAATTGCGAGGACACCCGCACCAAGCCAAAGGTGTCAATCGCTGCTGGCCAGTAGATTGTATATCATGACGGATGTCCTCATAATATTCATAATGTCTTGTCAGTCTAATTTGTTCAAGTCGGCTGCACTTGGGTCTGAACTATCGCTGATTGTTCACATTAAGTTCGGACATTTAGCTCGGGGTGTAAATTGGGAATCTGTTTTTTCCTCACCCGCATGACCTCAAAGTGCAGCCTATCAGTAACACATTATGAACGGTATTGAAAACCAGCTTGACCCATTCCAGTTTAGCTCAGTTTATGGTGCGAAACGACAAGAGGTATTGTAGAACAATTACAAATTACCCGATGTTAATTCTTTATCTTTGCGCGCCGTGCAGTGTGGGATACATTCGGCCTATATGCCTATATGCACCAAACTAACCAAACTTCATCTGTTAACGATCTTCTCTCTGGAGTTTCGTCTCGTCGCCGGTCAATTCAAGTACCTTGAATATTGGTGGTATACAAAAATGTTGCAAACTGCTTACTGACTAAAATTACCAAAATGTAAATCTAAAATTTAGTGGGCCTGACGTTTCGATCCTAGCAGGACCTTTCTCAAAGGATCAGGTTTTTAAATGAGCGAACTGAGTCTGTTTAATGGAAGCAGTATTTTCCCAAGAAAAGGAGATAAGCACCACATTTTGGTTAACCATCCTCGTTGATTCCGCGCTACGATTGGATAACCTACGGGTGGCTGGAGCTTCTAACATTGGCATATTAACCCTAAACCTAATTGCCTAATTCCCCTCCCACAGTAGGGTGATTTTGGTATTTTCGTGCTTGTAATCATGTCATTTGATGCATGTTAATTTATGCTGTAATTCGAGGTCAAAGAATAGCATTCATACGTTGTCTGATCCAACATATGCATGAAATAGCACACTTGTGAACATTCCAGCTCAATCCGCCAATCGAGTCTCGAGAAAATAGTGAAAACCACTTAATTTGCGAAAATGCAGCATTCAATGAATTGAAAAATCGTTTAGATCTAGGGGTGAGACGTAAACGATTGTTTTACTCTTTTCTCCAAAAATACAGCATTTTAGGCAGAAATATTTCAGTGCGAGGTCTCTACCATAACCATCTTCAAACTGTATACCCCGGTTAGGTTCATGTAAATCTGTGAACATTTTAGTTTTTCGATCTTCCAATGTTGTGTAGGGGCTTTAACAAGAGTCTTCCTGATTAAGAACAAGTAGCCTACGTTTCCTTTTTGTCTTTTCATATCTGTTTTTTTTCTCTCATGCGGTTGATCATTGAACTACGAGAAAAATACTTTCCTGTCATACTTCTGATCGGAGTGTGGGGGGGGGGGGGCAATCTGCGCGTTTCTACTCAGCACACGTTAACACCCGGATCACCGTCAAACGCCTTGTTTCCACTCAGTACGGAAAAGGCGAGTGTCGCCCACTATCGACCTTCGTCGAGGGTAGACGGGCCCGTTGAGAATCACCGAATCATTTCCGATACACCCGGCAACCAGCAACCGCGTGTATTTCTACTGCGAGTGTGACCCGAAGACACCCGGCAAGATCCACCTCAATAGGTGGTTGTTGGCGAGCGTCGGGTTGCCGGGTGACGATGGGAAAATTCGACACCCGGTTGTGTTTCTACTGGACACTCCACCCAGAAACACCCGAAGACGCACGGAGACAAACGGCAATCTTTCGTCAGTAGAAACACGCTGGATGAGTCTGATTTGATTAGGCCCATGTCGATTCAAGGCCGAGCCCATCCCAGAAATCAACCTCTTCCCAGGACACCTTGAAGCAGCATATAAGACATGGTTGACATGGTTGTGAACGTCCCACCAACTCTTGATCGTCCACGCCAAGTGCCACAAAAGGCCGACACACCAAAATAATTAACTTAGGCTACAGGTCAGGCTATCCACTATCACATTTTCTTGAAAATCATTCGGAGTCAAGGGTCGGTATCGCACTATCGGGTTTGCTTTTGAGGGAGCAGTACACGAATTCGGAATTGTGTTTTCAGGGGAATGTTTTTTCCAGTGTCGGTATGTTTCAAAAACAGGAGTGTGAGGAGTTCATTTCCGAGGGATTTTCTTCTTGTTCGATTACAAATAAATAAAGATATAAACGTCCCGACAAAAGTTTTCTCCAAAGCCTGCACGATTTACTCTTGTCAAAGTGTGTATATTATAGGCCCATACATTAGGATAGCAAAAACGATACTCCCCGCAAATTCTCATGAGTGCACAGTCCTCATTTGAAGAAAAAGCTGGGCGATTATCCATGAATACTGATGATTGTATATTGGGGTTAAATGCTGTTGGAAACCTTTCATCACGTGGCCGCTTGATAGACAGGGATGATTATGTCTCCATATTATGAGCAAATATTAATGAATGATTGACTTTGCACAAACGAAGGAGGATGGTCCCTCCCTATTCATTGCAAGGTAAACAGTAAACACAAACACACAGACACCAATGAATCGCTGTGCAAAGAATTTATGTCTGGTGATGAATGCTAGAGCCTAAAGGCTCGGAGAACTTGTAGGTCTGTAAGTGAAATACGTTTCACTGGCCATAGCATTGTCGACTGGCTGAACAAATGCTTACCCAACCTACATTCGGCAAAACACAACACTATACGTGTCTTGACAATAATCACGACAAGGCCGGGACAGTTCTATATAAACCAATTTTACTCAAAACCAGCGTTGAGTTCACTGTGTGCACACATAATTATATTAATACTCACATTTTCGTCAAAGTCAAAACCTCAGAATTTTCCCAATTTCAATAGAAGTTTCTCAAAGTCTTTGTAAGTTTTGAACTACATGTAGTTAAAACTATTTTTTGAGAGTGGATCCTATATCAAAGACTGGTCATTTGCATACTCCCCGAGAATCAGTAGGCTATGTAAACCTTTAAGTCTTATCGAGTATCAGTATATGAAAACATTGCTTTTGAGTATCATTAGTTTTGAACGTGCAAAAAACTTGAATTGAATCGAATTAAATGTTTATTATCACCTGCATCAAATACATTCAAACTCATTTTAGCCTTGCGAGCATTTAAACATAAATCCACAAAAATCAAGAAACAGTAGGCCTAACCAAAGCTACTATAGCCACTTGTAATAAAAGGACCACTCTGTACAAAACAAACTATATTAATACAGAAAGCTGAGGAAATACTAAAAACATTGCATTAAAACTATATTGACACTAAACTATAAGCGTACCGCACTGGGATAAAAACTGTTGAAAATAATTGACCTACATTTCTTTAGGAAATCTACATTTTTAGGAATTCTGTTGGTGAATTTACACTTCTGAACTTCTTTGAAATTCCCACATTCCATATTCGATTTGACAGGTGAATAATTATTAGGCTGGGCAGCACAATCGCCTACCAACAGTAACCTTGTCCCTCACAAATCGGCAAAACTTGAAACGAAAGATGAAGAATGGCATTGGCAGTAAAACCTTCTTCGTTATGGCTGTGCACAAAATTTGTTCAAACAAGGGACACCGTGTTGCATGGCTTCTGACTTAACACTAGGGGAAATCCTGGACTGCTAAAGGTGAGTAAATACTAACACGTTACCCAGTCACAAACATACACTGATTTGCTTGATTAACTCCATGTATAATGAAGGCAACAATACTTTCTGTGGTTACCGAAAATATAAATAGTCAGCGCAGAGCGTGACGAGCTAACAAACGCCATTGAAAAACACACACAAAGATGTTACGAGAACCTTAATTTTCAGCACAAAGGGAGCTTTCATATCTTCATTCAGGGATAGCCTAGCGCGGCTTTTATCAAAGAAACCAGCCATTGTGAAAGCCAGGTTGACCCAGGGTGTAATTGTGCAGAAAAGTCAGCATTGGTGTGCCACCGCTTAGTCAAACTGCACGCCACATTAGAGGCTAGTACAGAGGTAGTATAGGCCGGGCATTAGTCCACGGATACATCATATTTCATCCACGCTTGAAAAGGCAGCGTTGTCTCTGTAGGAGACGTCTGGGAGCCAGACGGAGGTCGGCGGGTTGGCATATTATACTCTTCCCAGACGTTTCCTATTTCATGGTTGGAATCCGCCGGAGTGTTCAGTGCCATTTTTTGGTTGTAATATCAGAATCCAGCCCAGCGTATCCGAGCGTAATATTGTATTTCAGAGATAAGGCAGGCACGCAGACTCACAATACTTTGTCAATAAAAAATACGCTTCTAAAAGTATGTGCAAAGAGCCGACAACAAGTCACAAATCTTGAACAGAATCCATTATGATGATTCCTCGTACATTATCATCGGCAATTTGTAAGCGTCTAAATAGTTGGTTTTGAGAGAAATATTACATTTTCAGACCTCATAAGATGTATTCACATATTCTGCAGTTTGGTACTCTGCATAGAAGGGGTAGGGGGATTAGGGCCTGTCCAAGAAAGTATCGATTGAAAAAAGCATGGTTTATTTTACGAAAATGCACTTTGTTGAGATTTATTGAGGTAAATCAAGCTGTTTGTACGATATGTGATCTATGAATCACTAGGAATAAGACGTGGAAATCCTAAGCCTGTCTACAACTGAAAAACTCCAACCCCATGCGCCCCAATCGTCAGCACCTGTTCATGGTGTTCCCAAAAATCTATATCTTGGAGTTCGCTTTTGTTGTCAACTAACAAGTTTCAGGGATGCCGAAGCCCGAGGGATTCAGGCCTGCCAATTTCGTAAAACGCTACACAAATCGCCGGGATTTAGGGGGTCTTTTCAAAGCCAGGCGCCGCTAGAATGCAGGGCCTGGCATCTTTGGGGACAGTACCGCAGGGTCTAATCCCCTTGATATTGTTACGCTAATCCAGCCCTCTCGTGGACCAGTATCCCCCCTTTGCGGATGTTGTAGACCCAGAATCAATCAGTGGTGTTGCAGAGAGCTTTTATATTCTGTGCAGATGGCAGGACTGAGTCTATGGCCTATGGACACTAATTGTATATCATGCAATCTGGAACAAAGTCCTTGAGAAATATCTCCGACCGTCTAAAAGTGGACACGTCTTAGGCAGGAATACATGGAAGTGGTGATATTTTATATATAATAATAATAGGCCTATGTTAATAGTATATTGATATTAAAGTTATAATTTAAGATCCATAACTGACTTCTTAGGATAGGTATTATTTTTAACATTTTTGTTTGATAAACCTCTTGTACAGCATCAAATCATTAATGTCAAAGTATATAACTTCATATTCTCAAGGTTTATAGCCCTTGGGTCTTTTGGAAAAAATTTCCTTTGACTGAATCGTAAAATATACATACATTTTATGCAGACTGGACCAGGATGGGAAGGGTTGGTCTTCCATGCAAACCATTGTTGACGAAAATTAATCCTTAAAAAGTCTGTCTGATAATAAATGGAATTACATGTTTTGTTCAGTCACTCCTGATGGGTATATTATTCCAAATTGTTTAAGCCTACTTTTATCAATATGTAAATAAGGGTTTTATGGAATCCCATGCTCCAGCGCCCCTCATTTAGATTATCATTTGAAATATTCATTGACCTTTACCAACTTGATGGTTAAGAGAAACCCTCAATAGCGTTTTACAATTTGCTTTAAAGGAGAGATTATTTTTAATGACGGCTGTGGTTATTTTCGTTGGTTAATAAACCCACGCAAAGTGAATTTGTATGGCCCCACCCGCACGCCTCGTCATGCTTGTTGCAATTATTCTCGAGTAGCCTAAAATGCAAATTAGAATTCTAGGCAAGTATCATTTTTGAATTAATAAGGCTGTTATGAATAATGAAGTTGATGCCACTTTTCAGCCCTATAAAACCTCGTGGAAGCAAGCTACGTATACATTGCACTAAAAAATCTTAGCTTACTGACGTCCTCAGTAAAAGTAACAAACGGTCCTGTAGTCCTCATTGTAGAACCACAATCAAGAAGGTTTGACACAAAACGGTTGGTTGGTCGGTTGGTTGGTTGTTTTGTCGGTCGGTCGGTTGGAGGGGGCTGGGTTGGCGGAAAGTTCAGCATAAATTGTTCACCAAAATCTCCAGCTTTAACCATTGCCGTGATCTCTTTTAATAGTATGTTCTCTGCATGCTGTAATTATTGTTTATCGTTGTGTCTTAACAGACTATTGTTGTAAACCGAAGAGGAACAATAAAAATGTGAACTTAACGTGAGTGATGATGGCTGAAATAATTAAGTGAGCCACCTGTAAGAGTTGTAATAACCGCCAGTTTGACAGAATGGTATAATATACGGGTACTTTATATAGATGCTCTCCTTTTCACTTAGAAGCAAAGATTGCACTAGCCGCGATCCCTCTAACAATTAAAGAGCAAGAACAAGAACAACACTGAACTACAACAACAACATCAACACCACCAACGACAAAAACTCATGATTATCTGCAGTTTACTTGTAAGTGCTTGATTTCTGTGAACTATAGCCAATGTGTAACTCATGGCTAAAAAAATGTTTCTAACAGAGAAAAAAGAAGATTCTGGAAAAAGGTCTTTTCCGTGGGTGAATTCGTTTAATGCCTGCATGACATGACATTGCGAACAAGATCCAAAATCAGTATGATACGTGTATTGTTTAGCAATACAACATTCAGGGTTTCATATGGCGGCATAATGAGGGAATTTCGAAGGTATAAAGGGGATGCAAAGTGACATTCGTTATAAGCTACGGACCGGTATACTTCATTCCTTAGATGAAGAGCCTGCACTATAGTAGGCCCACATAAACTTCTGCATGGTGCATGTATGGAAAGTTACATCTAATGTCTATATTTTTTACTTGGTATTGGACTGGTTTTCTTGCATTTTGAGACCCTCCTCTTCCCTCGCGGACAGTGTTTTATATGACATCGCCTGACTGGGATGAAAACGTGGATGCAGCACGTGGAGCACAGTCCATCACCAGCACAGAAGACTGGATCCAAGAACTCGGTCTCCTGAATAATTTAAGGCCACAGTAACTGGGGCCTCATCAGAAGCCGTCCCGTGAGACCCACGTCGACAGCAAAATGGGGATGATTACTTTAAATGCTAGCTATATATCATGGCCTGGATTACACCAGGTTATGATTTTTTCATGGAAATAACCCTTTTCCTGGGTAATCGGTTGTGGAGCTGCTATTTGATGACCTTGGCGAGCGTGATGGGGCCGACTCGACCGGAACAGCATCGGGCATTTATGACGGCATCATTTGTGACTTCAGCGATTAGTATAGCAGTGTCATCATCATCAGCAAAAGGGGAAAACTATATCTGTCACCATTCTGCCATCTGCTGTGGGTGCATGCTGTAGGATGGGGCGGAGGCCTATCATTGACGCGGGTGCGTGCACTTTATACGGACAGGGCTAGAGTCATAACCAGTCTAGCGATTGAAGACAATTATCTCATCACTTCATTACAGCTCCATTAGACCAACTCTAAAGTGTAATCAAAGAAGACAACTTTATGAAACTTCGTGAATTAAAAATGATATAAACAGGAGATCTGCATGTAAGATGGTAAAGAACACACTATTGATTCACAAATTGCAAAAAAAAATGTTACCTGGCCTTGGTTCGAATCAATTATCAAATGTAAACTTAGTGAGCGCTGGTACGCAAACCACAGGTTTCGTGCTCAAGTCCCGGTCCAGGCAAAGTTTTCTTTGCCATTTTTCAAAAATTGTTAAATTATAATACTGCATGGTTAGATTAGAGCACTATTCATTTTCATATTGTAGCGAACACTGTATAGGCCTATATAATCAAGAAGCACAAATTGGTCCAATGTTACCCAGATCGTAAGTATGAACCTGCGTTGGGCAAAGTGTGACTGACATGATCACGTTAGGTCTGGGTGCCTGCAGTCAGGACACGATTGAAAATGTACGCTAAAAGGTGATGGTATTTCTCTCTCTAACGAGTTACTTTTTCACTTTTTGAGATTTCAAAGTGTAATAAAGTAATCACAAAATTGTGTCATTTTACATCTCAATATAGAAAAACGAACGAATAATATAATGAATAATAACAATCAACAATTTGTTTTTCTAGACAAAAGGAATATTTTTCTGTCTATTTTTATAGTTGAAGTGTAATTATGTTCAACTGGCAGTGTGTGTGCATTTTCCTTCCTAGCTTTTACTGATGACATCGCCTTGGATAATTTTATGACCAATATCTAATTTGTTTTAGGACGAATGGTAATCAGACACCAGTTAAGATGCGTGGAGTAGGCGCAGCAGACTGTTTGTCGTTTCTGCTATACCCGTATAAATACACACTTTAATTAACTGGAGATTACCGGTATTGCCTTTAATTTTACGCTGTGTATTTTCCGTCCTTTTTTGGCATTTGGGCATGGATACACTTGAAAATTAACTACCTTCAACGCAGGCTTGTATTGACTAACCTGTTTTGATTATATTTTCAGTCCATTTTTCTGTCAAAACTAAACCATTACACCACTTAGTAAAATGATTTATGCACCGTAGAAGCAATGTTTCAAGCAACCCGTATGCATGCAGATAATTCCAAAATTGCCTAAAATAGGCGATAGTTTAACTTTAAGTCGAAAATAAGATTGTCTGCTTTAATAAAGATAATTTTCAAATGTAACAATGCAACAATAAACTGATTTTAACATTGTGTTTAAGGTCCACAACACACAAAAACCCACAGAAAATCATTGAAAGAAATTATCGGAAAAACCCCGTGATTTCCGTCGCGTTATGGAGGCTAAACCAGCTAGCCCGGTATCATTAGAGGGTGACTGGGGTATACTCAGAACCATCCAATCTATTTCAGCTTCATTGCCTGCCATATCACTGCCATTATCCAACCACAAATCATGGCGGTTAATGAACCTTTACTAGTCGGCTTGGCATAGTGATGTATTAATAGATCTCAATAAGGCAAACGCACGTTTTCGCTTGCTTCATGGGGCACGTCGTCACCATATCCACTAGAACGTACAAATCATGTGCAGTTGCAACACGAAAACTGCTCATCTACCACAGATCTATCTGAGGCAATTGAACATATAGGGTTACGACATAGTGAGCAGGTCTTCACATTTCATGAAAAACTAAGTAAGGTATTCTACAACCGAGAGTCGCGTTAAGTAAGTTACTCTAAGGGTTTCTCAGCGGTAAGATCTTGCATTAATTCGGATACATTTCATACGCATGATTTGTACATTTAAAACTCCACAGATAGAAATACGAGACTCGATAAAGTCTAAATTAAAGATCACCTGTACAATACAGAAAAAGTGGACAAACAATACAAATGAAAGTTCTTAATTGGATACCGAAGTGAAAACAAGACCATTTGATGCAAAAATCGGGTGTGAGACCAACAGTTGTTAATGAAGGTTTTTCCTGCTTGTACAGTTAGTATATATTTCACACACCTTACCTTCTCCACGGCGAATTATACTCGATGGAATTGGAAATGTAGTCGGGCCAACGACCGGGAATGAATGGTTGGACCTATAGATAAAGATCTCCGTTGGACCGTGACCTACCCACAGAACTGTAAGTGGCTCGCACCAAACAATAACCCAGACCAGCCTTGCTCAATTTCTTTCATCCGTGGACGGGTCTGAGCAAAATGGATTATTGCCGATTACTCGAATAAGTCTTGCGTTTTGTCTGTCTTCTTTATCAGGACTTTTTTTTACCATTTTATTCAGAATTTGACTTCATTAGGAAGTTGTAGCCATTGCAGCCATTGTATATGCAGCATGTGCTGTTTCGGTTGCTTTATTATAAATAAACACACTTTGGTTTCCATTGGCGCCATATTATGTAGCGGGTAATATGATGATGACATTCAATTCGGGAAATTTACGAAACCTCCCCTTTTTCTGCGTCAATGTTTGATTTTCGGAATTTTCAAAAAAGGCCTAAATATGTTGGTTTCATTTGTTATTTAAAAACAGACAAGTAGGGTATATACACGGCCTTTAGTTGAATTGAATCTTTAAAGGTTTTTTGTCAAGCTTACATTTTGCTATTAAGAATATCTGAGTTCACAAGTCAAAATGAATCTGAGAAAATTGCAACGACTGCGCCCGGGGGGGGGGGGTCAAATCGCGTCTACAATATGTGCTTGGCTTGTGCAGCATTGTCCCATGGACGGGTTATTATATACCGACCTGCTGCTGTAGCTGTGTGATAGTGTAGAGTTGCAATTGTAGACAATGTACAACAGTTCTTACCCGAAGTGGCCGTACACTAGCCTAATCCAACTGTCTCCTTGTCCATGTCATGGCAATACGCTCAAGTCTGGAATCTTCCGAGAGCCCACATACTGAGAATTAGAAACGCGATTTCGAAACCCCAACCATGCATATTAATTCGGTCAAAACACTTGGATATATAGGCCTAATCGGACTCCTTTTTTGAACGACACAGATTTCGAAAACTACTCGAAAACCTCCCATGCATGCATGGACGCATATAAATCATTTCCCAAGTCGCTGGATTTTCAGAAATATAGTATTCGGGAAAAAGGGACAATGTGTTGCTCTAAACAATAATTTCCCAAACTCCTAACATTTCTGATCAATCAAAAGATGTGTGCGGCAGACGGTCAATCCCAAAGTTTGTAGTGAAAACAAGTAGGCGTACATCCTAAGTTCAGAACTCCATTTATATTTGTTTTCTCCCACCGAATCACGCTCTTTTCCTTGTTTCCTGATCCTACCCGAAACATCCACGAGATTTTCTAGTTAAAATCTTCTGGTCAATATTTCCAAGCAAACCAAAATTATCCAGATGTAATGATAGGCCTAGACCAACAATGAGAATATTTAAAAATCTCCCTTTCTTTAGATGACGTCTAGACCCTTTGCAGCCTTTGAGAAAGGCCCTGCCCGTATCACTACCTCAAGCTTTTTCGATTTTCGGAATTTTTTTATTCTTATTTCAGTCAGTACCGGCAAGCATTTCATCAAATCACTTTAAATTATAGGCCCTAGTTAAAATATATTCCTAAGTAAGAATATTATTACGTTCTACATTATGAACTATTCGTAAGTGTTATTTTGAATAACCATTTTATTTTTTCTGTATAGATAGACCACGGTACTGGATACCAGTAAACTCTAAAGGCTATTCGCCAACCAAAGATGTTAGTAGAAGTAGTAGTACTATTACGTTTGTCAGAAGATATTGCAGTGACATTAGTTTCAAGAGGTATCCACAGTGCATTACATGTGTTGTCTTCATAATGGCAGGAGGTTTTTGAAGAGCGCTCATTGGATTTCTGTCTTTCCATCATGTTCTATGGAAATCTGTGTTTGGTGAATGTGAAAACATCATGGATGTGAGGCGACGACCATAGGACAGTTTGAAGCCCGTCGTGCATGTCATGGCGTGGGTCTCCGAAAATAACGCGTTGGAGACAAATTACCAGTAACAATCAGAAGTGACAGATTCAGCACCGCACGGACGTATAGAAATCTTAACCATCATGGGGGCGATTAGGGCGCAGACCAGCAGTAATAAATAGGCCATATATTTCCAGGTCCAGACACGATTCCTCCCTATGTGGTCTCCCAGCGTCTCCCGTCAAGGCTACTGTAGCCACCGCACGGCACGCATCTCGACGGGGTTGTCCCCCATCACGCACTAGACGTCGCCCATGTTAAGATGTACACACGCTGAAAGCCCCAATAAACTGTCCGCATGGCAGCCATGCCAGGCAGCGTGAAGAGTGATAGCAGCCCGTCAGTCCGTCCGCCGCCTGCCTGACAAACTGGGCGTCACTTGACATTTCAGGAGGATGGCGCTGCACGGAATGCCAACTATGTGGCGGACCGCCGCTCTGGACGCCGTGTTCATTGTTCCAAAGACCGCCGTGTTAGGCAAAGCAAACGTCGATCAGATGATTGGATCGCCCCGTCGCCTACGATATGGGTGCAAGTTGCCGCTCCAACCACCTGTAATTGGGCAATGCCAATCATGTTTGATCGGGTTTTAGTCAAAGGTAAACATCTCATAAAGTCATAAAGTCTCAAAACCATCGTTCACGAAATTCGAGGAATTCCGGACCATCATTCTGTGGTTTTCGCTGCATGCAGTGTAACGTTCACTTGACCTTTGCTTTCTCATTTAGGGGCTAATATGGCCGAGTATGAATCGTTCTAGGTTAGTATTTGTGAACATCTTGGTTTCTTTGATACTGTAGTTTATTATTAATTGCCCATCGAATCCTACGATTTATTTTGTACGAATTCTAGTCACTGAATAGACAATGACATTGTAATTCCCTAATTTTTTTAAAAAGAGCATTGAATTGACGGAAATGTTGATGACATGAGATCATGTGGTTCGAAACGTTTCTACCTGTGTCATAAAACACATTTCTGCAAATAAGAGCACGAACTGACCTTACCGAGGTCAGTGGGCCCTATAATCCATTTTATCTAACTTTCTGACTTCTACACTAGGGCCTAAACGTTCCTGTTTAATTTAGCTAACCTCCTACGCGACGTCCAAATTGGGCACCTACGGCTGAATCGGATTTCGGACCCCTGGCCTACATTGAGATTGTATTTGTAATTTTTCTGGTTGACCCCCGGGCCCCGCTAAGGAAAGATGCACAGAGCTTACTTGACAAGATGCGTTGGATATGACAATAAATTGGATTGATGAGCGAGACCAGGTCCTGCCTAGCCTAATCGGTGAGCATCTCGCGCGATACCAGCGGGACTATCTTGACGGCAGCAGTAATTTATAACTGACTGCGTGCCGGGGAAGGCACGAGGAATGGACTAACCGTTTACACCTTACACGGCGTTATTTTGGAAATTGTAATTCGAAAACTGCCTGCGTCCATAATAATTACAATCTGGAATTAGATGACAGATGTGATGTGAGTCTGCAGCGTATTCCCCGTGCAGACAGGTCTTGCCACTACGCTAGTGTCATTGCCTATCTGTGCAGCTATCTTTGCTGAGTATTCCGAAGTATTGCTGGGGACTGTATACGGTAACAAACTTCGGCAACATATCCCCCAAAAATATCTTGAATGGTGCCTTGCATTTTTCCTAATTTTGTCTATTCGACCATTCAATAAATTGAATAATATATTTGTTTTAATTTTAATTCGAAAGAAATAAGCCCCAAAAAATTAGAATTGTGGAATGAGGTTTGTAGTGCGCAAAACAGCCAAATGTTAAAAACTTTCCACGACACTCGTTGAGTTCCAATATTTTCCATAAGTCCATTGCCGTTATTTTCCCGAGACTGTTTTTTTTTAACAAAGAGCCTGATCCCAACATTCCTGGAATCTTTGTTAGCTGCATATTTTACCGGGGATAATTGCGACTGTAGGGCTACAGAAGGATAGAGAGAGACGACCGTGTATTGCGTCACCACAGCTTGTTTCAAATGCCTTATGTTGGCCTATACATGAATTAGGTTTAATTGCGTTCATTGTGCTAATGACCCTTGCTTATTCCACCTAGTGTCTGCAGACTATAATGCACTCTCGATAATTCACGACTTTTCTCAGGCAGAATTTCTTGACGGTCCGTTGTTCAACACCATCCCGTTATCAGCGAGCATATTGTATTATGCGCGTGTATAGAATGTATGCCTGACTATTTTTGTAATTTGTTAATAATTGCACTGTGACTCGGATTCATGTTTGCCATTGTAAGAGCCTTATCAAAACATGAGCCTGAAATTTCAACAAAAAGTGTGAACGATGGCAAACATCACCCATTCAAGTGTTGAACGCTTCACACAAAATATCAGGTTGAAACCGTGAACGGTGATAAATTTATCTTGTCTGCAGCTTCGAGCCGCTTCAATGAAATAAAAGCCACCACATGGCTCTTTTACACCTTGAAACGTAAAATTTGCATTCACAGTCGTTGCTCACGCTGTCCAAACACATGGACAAAATCGTGGCTCTACCCTTTGAATGAGGATTGAAAAGAAACGTGAAGAGATACTGATAGCTGTTACATGCGAGGTGAGTTGTGTTTGTGACCGACACAGAGATCTACTCGTCCACCCTGAATACGAAACGTCGAGTTCAATTCAACGTTCACGGTTTTCAGAACTAAGACGTCAATAGACTCAAAAAGACGTCAATCTCACATCTGTGCAAATTCTCTTCACAATCGATTTCAGGTTTTTACCTGATACACAATTAACTAAATAGTATGCTAATTTTTTGAATTTTTGGGTTTCTCCTCCCAAAGCGGTATCTTTTTGGAGTGGGGGCAAATTGATGTCTGCCACATATATCTGACCCACTTCCCATCTGGGCCTGCGCGAAGTAGAAAGCAATTTCGAGGATAAAAAATGTTGCCTCGTAAAAATGCAAAGCCTCTAAGCTGGACTCGGGGAGAAGTCCTGGCTGCAGTGGATGTGAGCGGGTCGGTGTTGATGAGTAATCACCGTTATAAGGGGTCTTTCTCCGGGGACTTCTCCGCTGGTTGTCGGCAGGCCTCAGCGGGCTCGCTGCCATTCTCTCCCACGTTGTTAATAATGTAATGGGTCGTGCAACTATCACTCCGAGAACAACCGTAGTAACTGCCCTGTGTGCACGGGCTATGCATCCCTCCACCGCAGAAGGCTTTGGGTCCACGCGGATATGAAACGTGACAGGATTACAAGGACGGCACCCGATGAAGTCAGCAGTGCATGGGCGAAGGAAGAGAACCTTTGGCGTTTGCAGCAATGCTAGCAATTTCTGTCTTAGCTCGGGCCGCCAAAAGTATTCATTTAAATCAACTCTAGATAATTATACAGATATGATAAGTTCACTCTGTTTCACTAGGAAAATTCGCATCTTGATTACAGCGTGGCCGTACCGCATTGAACATATTCAAATGCCTTATTCAGCGTGAGTTTCTCCACTTTTCAATAATGTATCAAGGAGACTTTTGGATAGATCTCAGTTCAGTTCACAAGCCGTGGCTGCTTCGAAGATGAAGTATTTGGCTAACTACGGTAGGAGCACACAATCATGTTCTGCTATATATCGGCGCATGTGGTGTAACTATATTGTGTCAAAAGCCCACCAGACGGTGTTGCAATCACAGCGCAAGGCTGGAATATCCAGCGCGCAGAAGGGGCTACGCAGCTCCTTCACCATGCAGGCCCACATCCTTAGCATAGCTGCAGGCCGGCTGCAGCGGTTGACATCGACGCTGGTTGTACCGCTGGTATACGTATATCACTAGTGGTGTCCATTGCACACCCACACAAAAGTTCTTTTCATGGCTTTCTATCAGTCGTACAAACATCGTACCGACACACAATGAGCGGCACTGGGGCAATGTTTGCGACAATCCTCCCCTCTCTTTCTGGCCCTCATGCACACAACCAGAAAGACCGTCTGTAAGTAGATAACAGAGGCTATCTGCGCAGACCGAGCAAATCAATATTCGTTTAAGATGTCGGCTTTCATGGCGATGTCAAAGAGATTCAATTCAGAGAAAGGATATAGAGAGGCCAGTGGATTGCAGGTTATTAAGGCATCTCGTCCACTTAACGCGCAGACGAAACAGTGACGGTAAACGATCTTGTCGTGTCGTTCCGTAGCTTCTCTATACCAATTGCAGGTTATGTATTGACACTTTCCATGATGGACGCAGATGACCAAAATGGACGCTTAATTCGCCTTCATTGTATAGTGAGACGTTTATGACACGGTAAACACATTTACTACAGGTCGTTGCTTCTTTGGCAATTAAGGGAGAATATAAGTAAAAAATATAGCCAAATCCAAAACAATTGCCAACATAATACTTCCGAAAGATGATTAAATCTTTCCACAAATACTATTAATGCCTCATACGGTAGGATACAACAGAGTGGGTAATTGCGAGTACAGTTGTAGATAAAATGTAATGCTACAAGTATTACTTGTTGATTGGTTGGCATAATGATAGCCGATGCCTACCTCCATTCAACATCACACCCTAAAAATACCATGCACCTAATTCCTCCTTCTTCTTAACCCGCCTCCAAACCTTATTCAAAAGTAGGTCAATTTGTGGTTACATGACTCATTTCTTAGCAGTTGTGGAGTTGCAATATTAAAGATATCAGTAGTGGTCACGTCAGATGATGCATTAGACAACGAGCCGCTTTCATACACAGCGAGTGCCTGGAAGTACGCTACCCTGGGGTGGTTGGGGATCATTGCTGTAAGTCTGCAGAAGGTCAACCCTATCGTAAAACTTCCAATACTCACCAGTTTCGGCGACATGTTCCGATTCTAATTTGTTGTACTCAATGCATGATGGATATTTCCGAATGCAACGCTGCCACGATAGGACGCTACCATTTTTTTAAACTGTTGCACGAACCTAATAGTAACAGCAAGAACGTCGAGTTTGAAAACCAATGCTTGTAAACAATTTCAACAATATTTAACCGAAGAATGATATGCTGTAATCAAGGGAAAAATGTTTTTGATTGCAACACTCTAGCAAAAGGCTGATGACATTTTGTTGCTCTAATGCGAATACTGGAGTTTTACTGATCGTAAATCAGGACATGTTGGCATGTGTGATTGTGAACAGGACTTACCGGTAGCTGAACGGCATAAGGCGCAAACGCTGCCTGAATAGTTTTCCAGCTATTTCCGGATATACCGGTAGAGCACGGTACAGGTCTGTCGTTAACGTCTCTTAAGCCGAAGGTAAGAAGCTGAAATATAGAGTCCTCTATAGACACATAACTAAGTAAAGGAACACCAAAAAGATTTCCGGGAATACTTTTATGTTTATACGATTTTCTAATAAGATTTTAATAACAGTATATAACCAACACTTTGATAATAGCAGTCACAACTGCAAAAACAAAAGTTATCTCGTATATCGTAATCAAGGTGGGATATAAAATTTGTGTTTAATTCACAGGCTTAACAATTTTGATCATACTGCAGGAATGTCATACTCCGTTATTATTCAAATTTCCACCCATCATTGTATAAATCATTTAAGTTTCTTCTTTTTAAGAGCTCGTCAACCTTGCAAGTCACTATCCAGTTAGCAAAGACTCATGAGTATGACTTTTCCGGCACACATGATTCAACACATACGGCTATAGGAAGCCGTCGTGTTATCATGGCCTGGACACAAGACAATTACCTGGATCAGATTTGGGCTTGTCTTCGGATAAACTAGACGAGAACAGAAACAAACGCGGTACGTTTTCGACAATAAATAGGCCTACTTCCAATAAAATGCCCTAAAATGAAAAACAGATAATTATCAAATAACATAAATGATGAATACTTTCTTTACACGTAGTTTCCACGCATATCGGCAACTGTTGCGGTGCAAAAAGACCATAGCATGAGATTCAAGCTTAGTGCGTTTGTTCTCTGTGTTCGTCCACATAACTCTAGAGAGTAGAGACCCGTGATAGCAACCACACGCCTGAGCCCATTGATCACTGATCGGCAGTCGCTCTCATTTAATGTAGTTTTTAGAGGACATTTGCACAACGCTTCTTCACTGTGTAAATTCGGGGAGATTTATGTTCACTTGCACACGAAACACATCCTGGTAAAAAAAAAATACCAGCTCTTTAATATGTATATCTATGGTGGTATTTCAAATCTCTTGAGGGAACACGGTTAGACTTAGAGTACCATGAATAACTCAAATTTCAGGAATAAGCCTCCATAGTTTTCAAATGTCCCAGCAATTCACATTTAAATCCCCAACAAAATGAAAGGCAGCTTTAGCCGAATGCAAATGACGGGAATATAAACTATAGTCAGATGCACACTTCAAACTGCCGCTCATGAACATTTATTGATCTTTAACCAACAGCATTGCTAGTTCATATTATGTTAAATGCCTCCGCCTGGAAAGCTGCAAGTTTGTAAATGAATTTAGACCGCTTCCCTATAACAAAACATCACATAAACAACCGAAATTAACTTATAGGCCTATAACGGCCACTATGGTCATTTGTTTTTGAAGTTTTGTATATTTTGTGGATTTCGTGATAATGTCAAGTCCCCATTCCAGATCTAGAATATCAACATATGGAACAGCTTCTGCATGTTCCCAATTCCAGATTATATTCTGCAAAATCTGCCAAAAAACACATATAAAGTGACATAATACAATTGACAAATGTTCACTTTTTATAAACAACCAGAAATGCATGATTTGTAATCCATGGTGGTTTCCAGTCCAGACACATACTGACAAGCACACATTCAGAGGACAAATAGTCCGGCATTTGATCATCTTCTTGGTTGAGTAATCGATGCGTGAGATAGACATGACTTGAGCAGAGTGACTGGTTCACTGCAGGGGTTACAAGTCTGTACATAAAATACCTCTTCCTCCACTAACACTGAAGAAAACATTCGACGTGATCGATTGCACGGCCAACATAACACTGACATGTATCACTTTACTTGTTTCTCATTTTACACAATGCTTGGAAGAAACGTTGGTTATACCGTGGCAGCCTTGCCGTACAATTCACCGACGTTATTGATGTCACGATGCAAGCCAATCTGAGGCATCGGGTCGTTGGGCTCTGGCAGACGGGGTCGGCATTGCTGCTGAGATCGGATAGCAAATCGGTTGACATGCACCGGGATGGGTACCACAAGTTTGGGGTTGGGGTTGGCCCCATTGCGTCCGCTTGTAATCCCCGCCTTAAGGCGCTTCCACTTGGCCCGCCGGTTCTGAAACCAGATCTTGACCTGAACCTCGCTCAAGTGTAGGGACCTGGCTATCTGCGATCGCTCACTCAGAGTCAAATATTTCTTACTGTGAAATTCTTTTTCGAGTTCGAGGAGTTGGTCGCTGGTGAACGCCGTCCTGCGCCGGCGGGACTTGGAGTTGGGGCCTGCCCGGCCACCGATGCAGCCGTCCCCATCGCCCTCACCGCTCTCTGCCTGGTCGTCGTCCGGGTCGTCCTGCAGCGGGGACTCGGCGCACTCGCCCCCTTGATCGCTTCGGCAGTCTGCATCCAGCTTCCCGTCGGAATCTGAGGGCCAGTCCAAAACTTTGTGATAAACTGTGTTTTGAATTTCCTCCTCGTTATTCCCACTTCAACGAATGACAGACTGTAAAGTGAATAAAATGCACTTTTTGAAAAGATATTGAATGACAGGTTATTCTTGTCTTGTGAGTATGCCACAATTCAATTTCCTTGCTGGTTGGTTTTGTCTCGTGTTTTGTCCTTCAACTGGGCAGATTAACTTTTAAAACGCACAGAAAAGGTTAGGTGTCACTTTCTGTCAACGCCGGCAAGTACATGTATCACATTCCTAATAAATGATAGATGTCTGACACACACACAATTACCTATAAGATTGTCCCTGTGTTCATTGGTGACTGGCTGACTTATCAATTTGCGCATTGCGAATTTGACCCTTTGGTAATAGGCCTGTCATTCATGGACGTACATGCAACTTGTTGAGGCAAACTGAGGTTGTTAGCCCGTCGACATGATCGATTTGCAAATTAATGATTAATAACACATAATTTTCCTACAATGTTATTCAGGCCTAATTAAGGACCTTGCGCACCTCTTTAATAATAATAATAATATACAAGCGGGTATCAAGCATTACAATTCATTCGAGGATACTGACGATAATATTCAGTACAAGAGCATTTCGGACAGACAGAATTATCCCAATAGCCTACATGTAGCTAACTATTTAAAAACACGAGTTATTGTTCGGTTGCATGCTATGGTTGCACAACTTGAGTCAATGAGAGACTGCCTGGTATGGGACTTATTCGCAATTCCATATGGATTAAGTCATGGAGGAAAATTAAGTGTAGCATATTCCACAGAATGATGGAAGCCATGGTGTTATTTTAATGTTATTATTTATTTGTCCATCAGATCTTAGTTCCCTTGCACAAACATTACACGAGCTACCATTCTGCATCTTGTTGAGCCATGTAGGTAGGTTTAAAGAACGGAGCCATATCAGCTTGAACAAGATAATCGCAAATAATGATGACTGAAAAAAAACGTGAATCGCAAACAGGACAGCGATATAACGTAAGCCTATGGATAGGCGTTTTCTGATGGAAAAGATGAAAAAGATGGATGCTTTAGACCAGAGTACGGTCTACAGGTGAAGAAGTCAAGTCATATCGGATCTAATTCAATTGATGTTCTATTTAGCATGCTAAGTACTGTAATATATCTTTACGTGTCACCGAATGCGCAAGCCATGCAAACTCTATAACAAATATAAGCATCCTTGCGCCATGTTCCTACTGTTCACTGAGGGCTCTGCGACAGAGCGACTCCTGTAAACGTGCGGCGTGAATGCAAGGGGTAAGCGGGCCCACGCGTCGCGAGCCCCCGTAAAAAGACACGGCAGCGTCTGCCAGCCAAGCATTCCCCCTAACGAGATGTCGTTAATCCTGTCAGGCACATGTTGGGCAGCGCTGTAACACCTTCCGTGGTCATAAACCATAAAATGAAATTCAGCAAAATTTATCACTTGACCAGTTTCCATCGTCATTCACATCGTGTAAACGGTCGGACACGATGGCCCGACTGGACATTTTCAACAGCACAGTCACATCAGCCCGAATTGTTCCCCAAAGAATCGAAATGGTGATACTTTATTTTAGTAGTTAACACTTTTGGCGGCATGGCATTAATTCACAACTCGCAGGTTAAAGACTGATATTCCACAGCTTTCTATTTTGTTTTCTTCGTTGGCCATTTTTAAAATTTGGAATGAAGTATTTTCTAATCTTACGTTTACGAATACTGCTTACTGTTTATTACATAACGTCAGACGCAAACTTCGCAATCTGTTTCCTTGCAGTAGACAGACCCTAGTCTATTTTCGCAATCACATGCACGACTATCATTCACGATCAAACATACACCTGTTCATTTATCTTAAGCGAAATAAATAGTTGCATTTTGCTATTAGTATCATTTCACATTTTTGTCAAAGTGTTAATTCTTCATGTAAGTGTAACTGCAATACGCCGCTACCAAACCAGGGAATATTGTTTCCTAATTGGAAGCGTATATTTTTGTGGAATTTGCGAAACATTCCGGAGTCTGGTTCAAATGTAGTACAATGTCATTTCAGATTTTCAGTGGGCACTCCCGAAATGCAAGGACACATTTTCACGATGCAGTGAGTAGTTTGTACCATGAATGACTAGATGCCTTTGGCATTAAGGGTTCTCTAATTACGGTAGGACTGAATCAAATAAATCAAATCCTAAACACCGACTCGAACTGTCGAAGTATTACCAATACCATGTTCAACAATGCTGAAACAATATCAGTATCAGTTTATGAAATAATTCTGAATGGCCGGAAAGTGCTCAACCATGGCCAATTTTTAGGGAGTGCTCCAGCACTTCAGTAACATCACCCTTACCTACTAAGAGCTCAAATTCAGGGCACATTGTGATGTGTAGCAAAAATAAATCATATTTCAAATGTGGTAAATATCTCTTTAAATGTATGGAAGAAAGGCTCACCTGAAAGAGGGCTCATGTCCGGTTGTGTTAACCGATCACTTATTACAGCGGAATTCGTTTCTCTGAGGAATGGTATATCTTCTCTTATTGCTCTCCGCCAACATGGTTCCTGTTCGACAAGGTGGGTGGCTGGAGGAGGTCGGCTTTCTGTCGGTAACTGTCCAACCATAGTCCTCGTGGGATAAAAGTCTGTCTGCTGTCCACACACTGAAGTCCGTAAGTTAGGCGGAGAAGTGTTTTCTGAGTCAGAGATGACTGGGTGAGGCGGTGAGATGAGGTGTAATGGGTGGGTTCGTATGGAGCCATTGTAGGGCAAGTGCGAAGCGTGGTGCATGGGGTGGAGGAGTCCGTTGCCATGTGCCGGAACCACCGCCCCACTCCCGTGAAGGTGCGCCGGTAAAAAGCTTCCAAAGCTGGCATAGTGATGGAAGCCCGGCGCGCTGCTCGGGTGGGATTGCGCAGGTGGGGCTGATGCCATCAGAGAATCCACCGTGAAAGCCATCACGGCTTTAGACGGTTGCATTTTCTGTCAAATCCTGGTATGCTTTAGACACAAACAGTGAGTGGCGAAATAAACACGGATCTAAAACAAGTACAGATCGCGTGAATTACCACAAGGGCCATGTTGAAACTACTTCTTCTTAGACGCTTTATGTAACCACAGCTCACATCACTGTCTCAATCAACACTATGTTCATCATTATCACTGCTTTCTCCCCTAAGTATAAATTGGGAGCAGTCCAAAATTCACCAGGTTGTCAGCTTCGTCTTTGCCGATTGGCCACGCGGATCCATCTTCTCCGTTTCTAGCCGGTCGCTTCGTAACAACTCCCTTGATTGGTCGGGGCAAGACAACCTAATCATGATAATCAGCGGCTAACACCGTCGGCGCAGCTTCTGACACAACAAGATCCAGCAGGCCGTGTGACCGTGCAGCTACGGTGCAGTGCTGTTTTGGGTTCCGGGTCAATGGGGGTAGTTTATCAGATGGCTCGCAGCTCGTGATTGGACCAGTCCATGCACACAAACCTACACTAGTTAGCGGTAGGCCACGCCGCGCTCATCACTTCCTATTGACGTTGCTAACTGCTTGTGTAGATATCTGATAACCACCCAATGCTACACATCTACCACTGTTATCAACTGTAGCTTTCTCTGAAGTGGGCGCAGGTGTATTTGGTTGGAATAGCCTTGTGCCCAAGGTGTCATGATTATTGCAATATGTGTGGTTGCATGATTTATACAGGGCTATAGGTATTATTAAACCTTAATCCCTTAACTGTAAAATGTCTTCCCGATTAGAAATTACATTGCTGCCATGGAGTCATCGTATCTATGTCAACTCAAAGTTGACTCAGTGTTTTGTTTTTGACACTTTGTTTTATTTTTCACATTTTGTTTTCTTTTATTGAATTTCCTCTAAAAGTAGCAACACGTTTCCAGACCAAAAAGGGACAGCATTGTACAATGGAGATGATGCGGGGATATACACGATATCATTGCCTGTGATAACATCAGGGACACCATCTTTCTGCATGCGTACAAAAGACTTTCCTGAAACTCCCATCTGTTTCACTTTCAGGATGCATATATCAATAGTTATTCTTCATTCCAGTGCCTCATTAGCGCCTTAGAGCAAACATTTTAGGCGCTTTATAAATTTCTTTGATTGATTGATTGAAGGCTTTGTTTATTTTTCAGTGACCCCTTACCTTCGACAAATTGATTTGATAAATGATGGCGATTTTGTATAATCAACGGTCATTATCAACGTCTCGAGACTGAAACACGAAAATTCCACACGAAAATGTTAAATATAGAATGTGCTCTATATATTATATCAGGTGTATGCTAATTGTTTGAGTACAATATTTATTTATTTGTTTTCTTGGGCTAGGCCTACAAGTTTGAGTTAAACTAAAGAGAAGACGGCGCTATTCCTGAAACAAGGAAAGATGCCGGGGTACTAGTAGCGTCGAGGCGAGACGGACATAGCTCTAATGCGTTGTGTTGAGATGGAATGAACATGATGCTTGCCAGTTACGTGCATGGAAGCACCTGGTGCTGGCATTGGTTGAGTCTATATAGATGTGCAGTTATAGTCACAAGTATGGACAGATTGTGTTGGATAGCTGGGGAAGCAAAATGTGGAGAGGAAATATTCTAGTAATAATAAATAACAGATTGATACACAGGACAAATGAAAAGAGCAGAAAGCAGCGTGTTCCTAGGAACCAGTAAACTTAAAGATAAGAAATCGTGCATTGGATTCTCCCGGTGATTTCCTTTTTGAAATTATTTATTTTGCAAAGATAGTGTTCCTGACAGCGTCACGTAATGCCTCTTTCGCTCTGAAAATGGGAACGCGATCTTGATTATTCCAAAGATCGGAGGGTAATCAGACCCAAAGAATAAGCAAAGCTTGCCGCCAAACCGCCTGTGCGCCAAAAGCCAAACGGTGAAAAGAAAACAAGGGGACCAGACATGTGGCATCGGCCGAGCCCTCCCAAGACACGGGAGAAATAACAGGAGCAAGGGAACCCCCTGGGGAAAACCTGTCCAGCAGGCTCAAGGCAGCTTATGTCCACACATATCAGTCACCGAAAGGAAGTCATTAAGATCCGATCCTACTCCATTTCAGATTGCGTAACTTATCTTGATTAACGACCGGCAAGACAGTGCGGTTTGAATCTGAAGCACCTGCCCAACTCATTTAGGATGTCTGTGTGATTTGTCAGACAGCAATACCCACACCGTGGCTCACAATGCTGAAAGACCCACGCTAGACGCTTATTTACGCACGGCTTTCTGGGCTGTGTTCTGACTGCAATCCGTAAATTAAGAGACCTTCGGAAACATAAAGGTCCAGTAATTCCATCGAAAGTCCGCAATGATAAATTGCATATTATGAGAAAGAAATGGCTGGATAGGTGAAGTTGCCAACTGTCTCGTCATGGAAAGTGATCTACGCCACTGGGAGTACCGGCACTTTGCCAAGATGCTCAACAGGGATTAACTGAGATCATCTCATCTGGAAGATAATCTGAATGTTTCATCAATCTAAATCTCCAAATGTGAATCCGGGCAGTAAACTGAATACATTTCCAATATGTACATGCACATCTTTGATCTTACCATGGAGGAAGGAGAGCCTCCATGATCTTACCCTTCTTTCAACCTTTTCTTTTTAGCATTGCAAGTGTACCATAAAGGATGTGATAACTTGGGACGTAGCGCGCGGTGTTACTGGCCGTACATTTTGCAATCCCCTTTAAGCACGTGTAAACACTAAACAACACGCCGTCCTGCCAGGAATATCGGCTCGCTTAAGTTTACAGAACATCAATGCAAACCAACTCCCTTTCTCGTCTTCAAAAGAGCGCTGAGAGATTAGGAGAAAATTCGCGAACTGTTCTTAGCTGGGCATTCGATCCTTGTTTGTGATTGTCCACCGTTCATTGTGGACGGACGTCGGCGGCTTGGGCTCAATTATGTCATGGGATAATTGGCTCCATTATCTTGTTAAAACGATACGCCGGAATGCCACAATGAGCCGGTCTGGTTCCCGGCCAGGCCGGGTTAAGTTACCACAGGCAGCCAAGGCTGCACCCCGGGTGTTCTTATAATTCAGTGCATGTTTAAAGGCAGGGTAGGGACGAATGGCAGGACCAAGGCAGAGAATCATACTCATCACATTAATTGAGAGGTACCAGTCATCTTATACATTCACACCTTCACCCCATGTATAGACGTTCCACAGAATGACGATCACTAATCGTTTATGATCCATACCGTATTTGTTCCCTGTATTGTAACTCATGACGCAAGAAGTTAAATTAGGGTCTATCAGAGTAAATTGAGTTTACTGCTGTTCAATCATAGCGGCCATTCATCACCAATTTAAAATGCAGGTTTACATATTCCGTACTATATATTTAGTCAACAGAAATAAGGGACCCGATTTGTTTTGAATAAAAGGCTGAAAGTGAACATTCGATTGGACATAGCTACCTCAGGGGAGTTACCGTGCCGAAAAGTACTGCAACGCTTAGGCTATAAAACATCTTGTGCCGATCTCCAAAATGTAGACGCTTCGGTCCAAGTGGGGAGGACCATTGAGAAAGCTCTTGCTAGGATCCTGGGATTGGTAGATTTCTGGCAACCAACACCCAATAGCCAGTAAGCAGTTTTTAACCTGTTTGCAGTACTTGACATAGGCCATCGGAGATAGGGGGACGGGTTGACATTCGACCTTGCGTAGACCGTGCAAATTGTATGATCGCAGTGTTGTGCTACGGACATTACAATAGACTTGCAATAATATACTCGATATTTCGATTAGCGAACTAAAAAAACATCAACGACAAAAGACAAGCGAAAACAAACCCCTACACCTCTTCTTGTGTGACTATCTATAGCTTGAGCAAACTTCGCTCTTTGAAATACATTATTCTCCAATTTTGAGAGGAAAGTCAAATGCTCTTATCAACCGGGAAGGTTCAAACTCAAAGGACACGGAAGATTGTCGGTATTTTTCCTCATGCATTACAAGTGGGTATATAGGCGACATTATCTTGTCTCAACACGTGCCACTTTGCGTATACGGACGTACAGTACATGTACGTGTACGTGGATAATCCCACCACCTAGTACATGTACCAATAACAGATTAGAGTGGACTTCGTTGTTTTCAATGTTTAAGGTTGGTCTATGCTCCATGGTCTATGGAATAAGCTACGGTAAATGCATGTGCAATTGCATTTGTTTATTTGAATTCCAGACTCGAGGAGGATCTCTCTACAACTAAAGCATTCTGACATATACCGTAGATCCGTTATTTTAAATGTTAAAGCCATTTCCAGTCATCAAAACGATATGCCACTTATAACCACTGGCTGTATTAAGATTCTGATATAATTAACCCGGCAGAGAAGAGTACTTAAAAGCGAGCATGGATTCGATTATGTTTAGCTGATTACAGCGATGGGGCAACGCGGGATTTCTCGTTAGCAAGAAAAACACCAGCACTAACCACCGACAATCCCTGCACAGAAAGGGAGATTGGTATTTCATCTTGTCGGGCCCAAATTCCTTGGCAAATCAGTTACACGTTCAACAATGGTCAGGCTTAGAGAAACAACTTCAATGGGTTGCCGCCAATGCTCACCACTGCGGGCTATCCACCGTCCTGTTGCACGGGGGCCAACACCTGTCTTCCACGCGGTCTCAACCTGTAGCTCACGGTCTAATTTAGACCCGCAATAATACCGGACGAAAAAAACTCGGAGAGGCAAAGTTCACTAGAAAAAAACTCGGAGAGGCAAAGTTCACTAGGCGATATTCATTCGCTCTGTTTTGCAGTGTTGATCTTCGCCTGGTCAAAGGCGGCAGTTGGGGCGTTGATTGTGTGCGCATGGATTGCCAGACAACTGGTCTAGATGGCAGTGCTACGGGCCATCGGCACGTGGTGGTTCATGACGGATCGTTGGGGTTCCTTTCCCCCGTCAGCCCACCCTCCAGCACCCTCCTTGTTATGACCAGCTTTCCACGGCGTCCAACATTCAATTTTATAGATTGAATAGCGGAGCGTGATTGCCTGGCACACAGAGGGTCGACCGAGGCCGGCGAGATTGCAAACTGTCCAGTATCAATGGCCGTGGCGTCCCGCTAATCCCACCACCTCTTCCAGATGAATTGAGGGTGACTTTCGCTCAGTAATAGGATCAGGGGCCCATCAAAGACCAATTTCTGCCTGTGAGTTGCATTCAGCATGGTGCGAGTAACTGTTGCCGTTTTTGTTGGGCCGCTAATGACCAGGGAGGAGGGCCGACTTTTTCTTTTCTTTCTCTCTTTTTTGAGTTGGTACCTGTTACCCGCCCCGACCATGAATTGCCCTAAAACAGTCCGGGCTTCCCTGAGGCAACTCTTTCAACTGATCCTTGTCACATAATAACTCCTATTTCCTTCTACAATGTGAAAACAGCGGCGGATCAGTGTGGCGTTTGATGCAAGCTCCTGGGGAGGTCTGCTCGAAGGAAGAATATTTAATTTTAGCCATAGGTATATCGCCTTCAGTCAAACACACTTCGCATGAATTGAAAATAAATAGTGATCATAAACAAAGAAAACAAGGGCTTACGTCACCACGATGAAATATGATTGTATATACATACAATAGTCATGTTTTCAATGCCTTATTTATTTTTCCATCTTAATTGTTGAGAAAATTATATTTGCCCGATGACAGCAACATCAACCTCTTCCCGGAACCCAAACGAACCATTTCATTGGTCTATTATTTTGATCAGTGAACATGAGCAGAGCAGTGCATAGCAGGGCAGATCATGACACGGCATGCCATGGCAGGGCAGAGCAGAGTACGGCAGGGCAGGGCATGGCACGGCATGGCATGGCAGAGCAGAGCATTGCAGGGCAGGGCAGTGTATGACATGACAGGGCAGGGCAGAGCATGGCATGGCATGGCAGAGGAGAGTACGGCAGGGCAGAGCAGTGCATGGCAGGGCAGGGCAGGGCATTGCATGGCATGGCATGGCATATGGCATGGCAGAGCACGGCAGGGCAGTGCATGGCAGGGCAGAGCAGTGCATGGCAGGGCATG
The DNA here is from genome assembly GCA_949987565.1 of Luidia sarsii. Taxonomy (NCBI): domain Eukaryota; kingdom Metazoa; phylum Echinodermata; class Asteroidea; order Paxillosida; family Luidiidae; genus Luidia; species Luidia sarsii. Next base: position 7,283,424 of record OX465106.1, on the reverse strand, counting down.
ACACGGCAGGGCAGGGCAGGGCAGGGCAGAGCAGTGCACTGCAGAGCAGGGCAGAGTAGTGCAGGGCAGGGCAGGGCATGGCATGGCAGAGCAGAGCACGGCAGGGCAGAGCAGTGCATGACAGGGCAGAGTAGTGCATGGGAGGGCAGAGCAGTGCAGGGCACGGCAGGGCAGGGCAGGGCAGGGCAAGGCAGGGCAGGGCAGGGCAGGGCAAGGCAGAGCAGTGCACGGCAGAGCAGGGCAGAGCAGTGCAAGGCAGGGCAGATCAGGGCAGAGCATTGCATGTCATGGCATGGCAGAGCAAAGCAGGGAAGAGCAGTGCATAGCATTGCAGGGAAGAGCAGTGCATTGAAGGGCAGAGCAGTGCATTGCATGGCAGAGCAGTGCATTGCAGGGCAGGGCAGGCAGCGCAGGCAGGGCAGAGCAGATCGAGTGCATGGCATGACAGGGCAGATCAGGGCATTGCAGGGCATGGCATGGCAGGGCAGAGCAGTGCATGACAGAGCAGTGCAGTGCATTGCAGGACAGAGCAGTGCATGGCAGGGCATGGCATGGCAGGGCAGGGCAGAACAGTGCACGGCAGAGAAGGGCAGAGCAGTATATGGCATGACAGGGCAGATCATGGCAGAGCATTGCAGGGCGGGACATGGCATGGCCGGGCAGAGCAGAGCACGGCAGGGCAGAGCACTGCATGACAGGGCAGAGCAGTGCATGACAGGACAGAGCAGTGCATGGCAGGGCATGGCATGACAGGGCAGGGCAGAGAAGTGCACGGCAGAGCAGTGCATGGCAGGGCAGAGCAGTGCATGGCAGGGCAGTGCATGGCATGGCATGGCATGGCAGGGCAGGGCAGAGCATTGCAGGGCAGGGCATGGCATTGCATGGCAGAGCAGATAAAGCAGGGCAGAACAGTACATGGTATGGCAGGGCAGAGCAGTACATGGTATGGCAGGTCAGAGCAGAGTGCATGACATGACGGCAGATCAGGGTAGAGCATTGCAGGGCAGGGCGTGGCATGGCATGGCAGGGCAGAGCAGAGCAGGGCAGGGCAGAACAGTGCATGACAGGGCAGTGCAGTGCATGACAGGGCAGGACAGTGCATGGCAGGGCATGGCATGGTATGGCAGGGCAGAGCACGGCAGGGCAGAGCACTATGCATGACAGGGCAGAGCAGTGCATGGCAGGGCAGTGCATGGCAGGGCAGGTAAGAGCAGAGCATGGCAGGGCAGAGCAGAGCATGGCAGGGCAGAGCAGTGCATGACAGGGCAGAGCAGTGCATAACATGGCATGGCACGGCATGGCAGAGCAGAGCAGTGCATGGCAGGGCAGTGCATGGCAGGGCAGGTAAGAGCAGAGCATGGCAGGGCAGAGCAGAGCATGGCAGGGCAGAGCAGTGCACGGCAGAGCAGAGCAGTGCATGGCAGGGCAGGGCAGAGCAGAGCAGTGCACGGCAGAGCAGAGCAGGGCCGGCAGATCATTGCATGGCAGGGCAGAGCAACGAACAAAGTGAATTTCAGTGTTGATTCGTATCATTTATCGGCATTGTACTCTTCCTATCGAAAACGCTCAATAAGAGCTCAATAATATCGGCAATGGTATCAAACAATTGAGGGGTCACCCAGCCGTTGCGATTTTCACGTACCGCGCTGAACTATACGACAGAAAAATTTATTTCACAGGAGACTTGATTTGCACTTAGATGTCACATCATATCGTGCGCATAATTATGCATAATTATGGAAGCCGATAATATAGTTTTGTTGTAGCAGGAATGGCTTGGTGGCGGTATGGTTATGCAGACATCCTTAAACAAAGAACGAATGAGAAAATCACAGGTCGCGCACGTTGAAAAGACAGTGGAATATTCCATTTTAAGGACCTAAAAAGAATGCACTATAACAGATGTACTAATTCGAGGTTTACAGAGAACAAGGGAATCAGCATCAATTACTTCGAGCGTTAGTAATTGGGGCAAACACTTCGCAAATGTCTCCGATCACGTCACAGTCACCCAGACCGCATAAACGAAAATGTTTACAGCAGAAAACGTTATTGAGGGCGCTATTATATACGGATCCATTGCTCTATGATCCAGTGGGCTGGATTTCACAAAGCCTTACGATGCGTCGCAACTCACCTTACGATGGATAACCAATCGTAATTTTGATAGCCATGGTTTCTGCGTACCGCTCATCGTATTGCGAATGATCGCAAGTTACGATGAAATTAATTTCGTTTGGTAAAATCTACGGTAGCATCTATAAAATTTGATAAAGCGGCTGCATACGAATTTACAATAACCTTGAGGTATGAACACGGCCTTAGACATAGACCAGAAACGAAATTACATTTTGACAGTATCATTATCAGTATATAAAATACCGACAATTCCTGCATGGTCGCATTGAGTTTACATGGATGCGACTTTCCGAATCTCTCGACTTCCTAATCAGAGAGGAAACTGGACACGTGTCACGACACCACACCCCCATAAGTGGCAGCCATGCATATGATTTGCTAACCGAGGACCCCCCTTTTATGTGCTTGTGTGAAACAAACTGACAAACCAAAGCAATACAACAAATAGGGCCATTATTATGTGCAAGTATCAGATTCAAACTTAAGTGGGCGAATAAATCTAATATATACTTTCAAACAAAATCATCACGATGAAGAATGTAGTTATACTTTGACTTTGGCAAGAGCTTGCTATTTTGCTCCCAGTGCGCTGCATGGTGTTATCATGGAGGTGTTATCTACTGATACGTCATTTTCAACGAGCGATCGGCACACGATAAGATAATTATGATAGAAGTCTGGGAAAAAACACTTACAACACAGATGGCCTCGACACGTTTCAATCGCTGGGTCAATGTACTGGTGCATTTTCAAATGGGGGAATAGGAATATCTATTTTTGATAACGGTTTCTTTTTTTTATGTCCTGGGAAACAAGGTATAGGCGTATTGTAATCAATTAGGAAACCCTGGCTGATCATGCTGGAGGTCAGGCTTCGTTCCCGTCAAATAGATCCCGAAAATACAGGTTGTGGGTTAACGCTGGATTTGCAGGTTTGGTGTCTTTTCAGTACAGAGAAATTACCTGGAAACTGCGGCCAAACGCTGTTTTTTTCTTCTTTTGAATATCCGAGCCACTGTATAATACCGGGCCAGAGAGAGGCAAAACAAGATAAACCACAGCCACTACAATACAATGGTAAATTGCAACAGAGAATATATAGAGGGCGCTATTGTATTTTAGGTACACAGACATTTTATGCACATACAACTCGGGTCCTTTTCGAAAACCCAGTTATCCAAAAGCTGGAGTTCTTTGTTGAAGTTGAAGCTTTGGATTCTTTTTCAAAACGCAGTGTAACATAAAGCAAATGAAGCCAAAGGCATCCCATGCTTTGTACTTTAAAATGTACGAAAGAAAGAAAGAAAGAAAGGCAAAGCCGAAGTCGAAGCCGAATTATCAATGCAGGCGCTTCCCCTCGCACCGGTGTCCGGTTTGTTCATGGTCGCTTTGGATATCCCAGGTCGACTTATCAAACGCACACTTGCAAATTCATCGATCATAATGGAATCCCAACCCCCCCCCCCCAAAACCCCCCCCCCCAAAAAAAAAACCAAACAAAAAAAAACCTTGTAACTCCAACTTCGAGAAATTCGTATTTAAATGTTTCGTTATGCGGTCATTTGGAATATATTTACAACGCTGCAGTCTACACACCTATGTCAATCGGAGATGTAATCCTTTTCAGATTGCGAGATTATTTGGACAATCGGGGTCATAAAACCTGAAAACTCTTGATTCAAGGGAGGAAAGCGCCCACATCGCCATGGTACATGCAATGCTATCGTAGTTATTTCAGCTTCCTGAGTAATGTACACGTATCATGAATGAAATTGTAAGGATCTCAAATGTATGATGGCATTCGCAGGAGTGACGGGGAGTACATGCAAGCTCTTAGTGTTATCTTTGATATTGAATTAAAACGCGTTGGGCCACGCAATAAAAATATTACCGATGTATCTGTATACACAAGAACATTGTCTATGGCCACTTCTAATACAGAAAGTGAAGCTGAAGCACAAAAACGATCATGACAAAAGCCAACTATCAGGATCCCAAGACTGTTGATTGACTGAATGGCACAAAAGATGACAAAAAAGAAACAACTTAATATGAACTCTACATACTTGTTGTATTAGACCTGTTGCTGACTCACAGATACAATATAATTCATTTCACATCAACACATGATGCTTTTTTCTTTTAACTTAAATATGAACATAACTTACTTGTAAACCAAACGCTTGCAGAATTCTTAAGTGTAATGGGTTGCTTGGAAATGGGCCTAAGTACATCTGGTATGCTATTATGCACTTACCGGTACTTGTAATATACAATAACACTGATAATGTATGCCAGGCAAGCAATCATGTGAAACGTTCAATGGAGTCTTAACATGGGTGGGTTGATTTATTTACAGAACCTGAATTGATTTTGCTTTCAGACCTGTTGAGCACTGTTGGTGCAATATGTGTTCAACATTCAAATTAAAATTTGATATAAGGGGCTAAAGGAGAAATGCTCCATTTTCTGAAAGGGAAAACATGTAATAGATAACTGTCTCTATTAAGAACTGAGTGACTCTTAACTTACATCAAGATAAGTTGATCTAAGATAAACAGGTGTAGTTTTTCAGAATCATTTAAACAATAGCAACATTCTTTGCACAGTTCTCCTGAATAGACATTGCTACTCTCTCTCCTTAACCATAACTATACAGTAGTCTAGAATGTTCAATGGCACCATTCAATGCAATGTTACAAATCTGCATTATCAGCTCCCATATCATTTAAACTTCTAGTGAATGAAGTAGGAAGGTGCTCAAAGCAGACACATCAGTGCATTTGTAGCTTAGGTTAATTTCAAACAAGAGTTAATTAAACAAAACTATGAAAAATCAAACTTCATTAATTTCATTCAAGTACACTTTTGTTACTGGATAGAACGTCCCATCTTCAGCTAGTCAAGATGCACAAGAAATTATACAGGCTAACAGATGGAAAGTGCCGGCCAAAACTTTGCAAATAATGTTCTTGGGCAGATGTGATTGTGCATGATGTACAACACTCCATGCTTGACATTGCAGGTAATCTGTGTATAGGTTTTCATCTGACCGAATACCAGAGGACACTGGAGGTCAGAAGTCAGTGTTGACATCATTCTTGCTTGGTGACTGGGAGAAAGGACCTACAAGATTGAGTTGTCAGGAGTCTGTGGGAACTGAATACGGACAGACCAACTCCAATGAAGAAGAGAAACAAGGCAGTCTTGGGTATAGCTGCCTCGTTTGGTTGCCCACTGCTGATCTGTTGAGATTACAAGAAATAAAGGTATTTTCAAGCACACAAAGGAAAGGAAAACTGACTTTCAAATGCATTTGAAAGAAAATGGCAAAGAAAATTTGACTGGACCTGGACTTCAACCTGAAATTGCTGGCTTAACTTTAACATACAGTCTACCCACACTCTATCCACCTAAGCTATCCAGCCCAAATATGGCAGCCTTTCTAAATAGGGCACCAGTCTGAAGCATTTTTCAAAATGAGAGAAAAGGAAAGTAATTATCATATAAATAAGCTTGTGCATATCCTCTGGCTTCATCTTGAAGTCTGCACCCCTATAAAATACAAAGCTATTTATTCTGATTATTACTGGAGCCACATTAAATTCAAGGAGTTCGCTGTTAAGTAATTAAGCAGCATACAGTACAGACTGTCAAAATCCTGTTTTCTAACAATGATTGAGACTTGAGACTCGGATGAAAGAGAAGATAAAGTGATATAATCAAACTTCAACAACTTTCCATGGGCTTGCAATTAACTTCTTTTGGTTCCCTCCAGGATGCCAGAGAACTAAAAAGAGCTTTACACATAAAAGTGCTACATTGGCAGAGTCCTATGTTTGCTTTTGATTGCAATCTGGGGCACTGATTAGCTAAGTTTCAGGTGATCCACTGCTATCTTCTCATTCTTCTGTAGCCAGTGGCCAAATACCAAAGAAGAAAAACAAAGCTGTAAACAAAATCAATGATTTTTGTCCATCTTTGGAAAGTCGTTTGCTGACAGAGACTTAGCATAGTAGGCAGATATTTGCTTCTCAATTTGAAAATAGAAACAACTAAAATATCATAAATGGACACATTGAAAAAATGTAATTTTCCATGACTTTGTTTTTTTTTACAAATTCCATGACTTTTCCAGGTTTTCCATGACTGCAGGAACCCGATATTGCAATTTTTTTTCGCACAGGCCTAAAAATCACGCCGCAGAAAATTGACAGCTAATTGCGGTTAGCAGTTGTGGTCAAATGGTTGGTGTGTCCTTGAGGGTGGCCCACGCCGGGAGACATATAAACAAGCACATCACTTCCTGTCAATCAGAGCGTGAGCGGTGCATTGTGGAATTGAAAAAAAAGGTGTGATTCAGCGGAGCGTTCCAACACACACCAAGTTGCAAATAAACGTGATTATTTGAAAAATTCTCACTCTTAGTGGAGTCTGAATCACGATTCAAATCCCACTAATAATCGCATTTACTGTGTCCAAACACGCAAAAAAAAGGTAGAGTTTGAATCACGATTCTGACTGGGGAGTGGGGACCATGGGATTGTCCCTCACTCCCTGTTATAGTGCAATCAGTATTCTAGGAGTTATCCTAAAAGCAGCATTTGTGCTTGTCATACTTTACAAACAGGTGTAGCACCTTCCACAGTCAGTGACTAAGACTCAGAGTCCTAACGGACCCTTGCATTGATGGTTTTGGAAAACAAAATGATTGGCTGTACCTGCGAGAGTTTGTTGGCAATAAGCCTCCGGTTGATCCTGGATATAATCATAGCGGTGCTCTCTCAGAAGCAGTGCCTCAGTATGTCTGGCTATACATCTGATCTGAAATGCAACAATGGGGAAATAGTATCAGAAATGTCACGCAAACCATACAGTTTTACAGCAAAACATTGACAGCTAGTTTTGTTTTGATAATTAGTGTATAGAAAATGATTTTGCATACTCAAGTGTCTTTCTGATAACAGGGTGCCACAAACCTCTCTTTGGGGGCATTCACACTAGCATAACAAATTGTGATTCACCTTTTGTTTTTTTGAACTGCACACGCAACCGCTACATGCAAATCGATGACGTTTTGACAGGTCCGTGTGCGCAGTGGGTCGGTGTGAGTACCCGGTATGTGTGTGCGCACACACGCATTGACTCCTACGTTGTGTGTGCGCAAAACGTCATCGATTTGCGTGTATACTGTTTCAATTTGAAATCATTATCAAAGATGGCCGCTGCATTTTGGCTCGTCGGACGGGAGAGAATCTTCTAGATCACCTGAGGGGAAATTTCTCCTTTTTCCTTGAACGTGAGCAAAACAAGAATTTAAATTGGTGATTCTCACTTAATTCAAAGATGGGTGCGTGGGACGGTTTCATGGGTGTTTTGGGGGTAAAATCTTGGTGTTTCGGTAGGGGGTAGTCATGGAGTCGAACACATCGTTGTTTGGGCGTGTTTCCCTACTGAAAATCTTGGACCCTACTATCGCCTGACCCCCTCAAAATGTTTTTAAAAGAATGATTGTAAGGGTCCAAGTTACTTGGACTATAGTACTAGTACTAGTACTACTACTGTATAGTACTACTAGTAGTAAGTACTTTTAGTAGTACTTAGTACTAGTACTAGTAGTACTGTAGTACTAGTAGTACTGTAGTACTAGTAGTACTGTAGTACTAGTAGTACTGTAGTACTAGTAGTAGCTAGTACAAGTAAGTACTAGTACTTGTACTACTAGTAGTACTAAGTACTAGTACTAGTACTACTTCTTACTAGTACTACTAGTAGTAGTAGTACTAGTAGTACTAGTACTGTAGTAGTACTAGTAGTACTAGTAGTAGTAGTAGTACTAGTTGTACTAGTACTGTAGTAGTACTAGTAGTACTAGTAGTAGTAGTACTACTAGTAGTACTAGTAGTAGTAGTAGTACTACTAGTAGTGGTACTACTAGTACTACAAGTACTGTAGTACTAGTAGTACTACTGTACGTACTGTACTGTACTGGAGCATAGACCACTATATACACTAAAGCCGCGTTTCCACTGGACTAGAATTTAACCGAGACGATGGTTAAAGTAACCGAGCTAGCAATATAATGGTTCATGAAGGTCAAGTGTCAGCCGGATACACAATGTACGTGTGTACATTTAGCGCACGATACGAAGCAGACGCTGTGCACAGTGCATGTACGTGTTATGTCTTAGGCCGGATGTGGTTTTTTACCGAGTCGCGTTTAACCGAGTGGTGCGTTTCCACTGGACTAATCGGCTTGGTTAAACTTACCTAGTCACTTTTACTGGGCAGAGGTTGCTCGGTAAAAGTAACCATTGGACTCGGTTAAAGGAACCAAGAGAAATTTGACTGGGCCGTTTCCACTGGACTTATTTTGGTCAAATTAACCATCGTCTCGGTTACTTTAACCAAAATAAGTTCAGTGGAAACTAGTACTACTACTACTAGTACTACTAGTACTGTAGTAGTACTACTACTACTACAAGTACTAGTACTACTACTACTACTACTACAAAGTACTAGTACTAGTACTACTACTACTACTACAAAGTACTAGTACTAGAACTACTACTACTGAGTAGTACTACTAGTACTTTAAGTAGTACTGTACAAGTACTACTACAAGTACTAGTACTTTAAGTAGTACTGTACAAGTACTACTAGTACTAAAAGTACTAGTAGTAGTAGTACTAGTAGTAGTACTACTAGTACTAGTAGTAGTACTACTAGTACTAGTAGTAGTACTACTAGTACTAGTAGTACTACTACTACTAGTAGTACTACTACAAGTACTACCACTTACTACTAGTACTACTACTAGTACTACTTTACTAGTACTACTACTTTAGTACTAGTACTACTACTAGTAGTACTAGTAATACTACTGTATTACTTACTACTACTATATCGTGGGAACCCCCGTTTTCGACGCTACACGTTTTCGACGCTTAGCCTTCTAACTCACATCGCACTCTGAAAACAACTCCGTATAACGATCTCAGACTTCGTATCTTAGTTACAGTTGGTTTCCTGCTCTTGTCCGTCACCGAAAAATGTGGAAATTTAAGGCTTTTCCAGTAGGCCAAACTCGTGTTATTCAAAAAGTTGCTCTTTAGGGGTCTATTTTCCTAGGTACAAAATTGGCAGTTGCTTCGAAGCTCCAGTTTTCTTTATTGTTGGTCCTAAAAAAAATCTGAGTTTACCTTAACAAACCCCTACATCCGTAGAAAAAATAAATATCACGCAACTTGAGGCAGTCCGTTCTGGGTAAAAACTATGGAGGCTACTATAGGGCGTCTCGCTTATATATTTTTTAAAATATTTTTTTAAATTATTATTTAAAGACAAAAAGTAATATGGCCCAATAGGCTTTTTTTTTAAATAAAAAAATAAAAGGGCAGCTAGAGAAAGTACCAAGAAGGAGGAAATGTGTCTCTGGAGTGACATTGGGAAAGGTCATAACTGAAGAAGCAGCGAGAAAGAGGATTGTGGAGTTTTTTTTAAACGTCACAAAAGAAGACATCAACAAGACAATACGTTTTAAGCACAAATTATGAATGATTTGAGGAAAGTGTTAGAAGCAGTGTGGAAAAACAAAAACAAAGATGAACACAAAAAAACATACAGGGAAGAATTTTACAGTGCCACACAGCATTTTGAGTTATTTTAAGAATTCATTTTGCATTTGGCTGTACTGGGATACCTTACTAAACACCACCGACGAAAATAGGTGACGATGCTTACTGCGCGGTGCGCCGCGGACGTCAACAAAACCGGGTAATCTTACGGAAGTGACAGGCTTGATCAACCTTCTCTATGATTATTCTAATAGTAACATTTTAGTAACAATTGCAACATTTTTGTATATCACCTAATAGTAATACTGTAATAGTCTGTGGTGTGGACAAAGTGACTCGGACCTCTTTTAGTGTGATACTTTCGTCCACATTGTTCAGTTTGAAGAAAAGTCCTTATATCGTCGAAAACCGGTTATTGGAGGATACTAGTACTAGTTAGTAGTAGTACTACTACTAGTACTAGTATGAGTAGTAGTACTACTACTAGTATTACTATTAGTAATGTACTAATACATAGACGCAGTACATGCATGGTATTACTATTACTATTAGTTACAGTACAGACTACAGTGAGTAGTGAGTACTGGCTACTGCACGTCTGCAGTGGTGAGTGGGCCTTCTTTATCTTATTCTATTCCAAGTTCTAAAAACTACACTTCACGAAACTGAAAAAATGCAACAAAATAACCAATCCGTCCTTAAATGGCATGGAAATAAACTTATAACTTTTGCACATTTCCGTAAAAAACAATTCGTTTAATAGAAAATTTCAATAATGATATCCAACTCAGCATTGTCGTACTCACCGGCACTTTTTCTCCACCACATCATTTAGCCGCCATTTTGCGGCCGAAAAGACCTACCGCCCTCCACGGTACCGTACGTCACACATTGCAATCATATACATGTATGTGTACATGTACATGTACATTGTACTTTATCTAATGTACATGTACATGTGTACGTATATCGTGGGAACCCCCGTTTTCGACGCTACACGTTTTCGACGCTTAGCCTTCTAACTCACATCGCACTATGAAAACAACTCCGTATAACGATCTCAGACTTCGTATCTTAGTTACAGTTGGTTTCCTGCTCTTGTCCGTCACCGAAAATGTGGAAAGTTAAGGCTTTTCCAGTAGGCCAAACTCGTGTAATTCAAAAAGTTGCTCTTTTGGGGTCTATTTTCCTATAGGTACAAAATTGCCAGTTGTTTCGAAGCTCCAGTTTTCTTTATTGTTGGTCCTAAAAAAAATCGGAGTGTACCATAACAAACCCCAACATCCGTAGAAAAAAATATATATATCACGCAACTTGAGGCAGTCCGTTCTGGGTAAAAACTATGGAGGCTACTATAGGGCGCCTCGCTTATATAATTTTTTTAATATATTTTTTATTATTATTTAAAGACAAAAAGTAACATGGCCCAATAGGCTTTTATAAAAATAAAACAAATAAAAGGGCAGCTAGAGAAAGTACCAAGAAGGAGGAAATGTGTCTCTGGAGTGACATTGGGAAAGGTCATAACTGAAGAAGCAGTGAGAAAGAGGATTGTGGATTTTTTTTTAAACGTCACAAAAGAAGACATCAACAAGACCAATACGTTTTAAGCATAAATTATGAATGATTTGAGGAAAGTGTTAGAAGCAGTGTGGGAAAACAAAAACAAAGATAACACAAAAAAACATACAGGGAAGAATTTTACAGTGCCACACAGCATTTTGAGTTATTTTAAGAATTTATTTTGCGTTTGGCTGCACTGGGACACCTTACTAAACACCACCGACGAAAATAGGTGACGATGCTTACTGCGCGGTGCGCCGCGGACGTCAACAAAACCGGGTAATCTTACGGAAGTGACAGGCTTGATCAACCTTCTCTATGATTATTCTAATAGTCTGTGGTGTGGACAAAGTGACTCGGACCTCTGTTAGTGTGATACTTTCGTCCACATTGTTCAGTTTGAAGAAAAGTCCTTATATCGTCGAAAACCGGTTATTGGAGGATACATGTACAGTACATGTACAGTACATGTAAGTACAGTATATGTATTATACGTACACATGGAAAACATTCATATAGGTACGTCATTCAGAAATCAAATTTGCTCTATGTCAATTTACATTAATAGTGTGGTTAAATTTATGATTCACCATAATAGGCCTGTGCTGCCTGCAAGATTAAAGGGGGACTTCAACGACAACATATTTCATAGACAAAAATATAGGGCCGTAGCAGGCAATATTATATAATAAGCCTAAGGGACATGGCCGTTTGGAGGCGGGATTTTGATTTTCCTAAACGGCACATAAAACCCACGGTTCAAATCCACCCGGCCCTGAAACGTTACTTTCCCCTTGTGCTGCCCGTTAATTTTCGGGTCTCATCCTTTCCCTTCCGTAGTCAGAATAATAGTGCACAATTAATATTAAGGCCGCAAATCTCCCCATTTCGGCAAAACCAGAAACATTTAACAGCCAGATTCAGGTTGTCATTTTTCAACAATCAGTCTGTTGATTAGCCTCACCAAACTAAGAGCCATTGATGATGCACGGATGCGATGCGTTTGATCATCTGCTGACACGGGTCTGGCTCCGATCAGCGGTTTACTCTGCCAGGGATGTTTGGCAACAACAATTTCCAGGAAAATATTGAAATTGGTCTAACGTGACAAGCAAGTGTACCAACCACATAATAATTATCTTTATCAAAAGGTACCGCATTGACTATTATGCCTACTTTTTGGAAGACAAATATTATTGCTTGTTTTGATGTTTTTTCAATAATTTGTTGTCTCGATCAGTTATTTTTCACAGTTCATAAACATTATAAACCCCAAAGAACCTTTAGTCTTATATTAAAGGCCCTATACAACATTGGTAAAGGTCAAAAGATTGCCACAGCTTGATAATAATTTATAAACCATTAAACATTCCAAAAAAGCAATACTGCGAAGGTTTCAGCTCAAATGGTAATCTGAGAAAGTACTAGAAAAAGGCAAAAAAGTCACGGTTTTTGCACCATTCTGTAGTGTATGAAATAGTTTATCGGCTTGCGAGTAATAAACTATTTGTCGATGTTTGAGAGAAGATTTCTCGAGAAGTCCAGCTTGTGAATAGGATGGTGTTTTCCCATTCAGTGACGCTGCCTCTCTGGTGACCCGTGGAACCAAAAATGTGTGAAACATTTTAGGACTACTTTCCGTGTTCTTTTCTATATTCCATAGTGGGTTTTAGCCGGTTTAACCATAAAGCAAGGACCTTGCAATGCATTGGCTACGGTTGGTTAATAAAGCAGGCCATAAGATCGGAGCGGTGCTCGCAAGGGTATTGAGACTAGGGACGCTTTGCAGCTCCCATGCTGCAAGAACATGTTTTCGTGCCTCTGGGCACTCGTCAGTTGCAGTAGTGATCTCAAGTTGGCAGATCCGTTCATCTCGGTTTGTGTTGTGCCATTTGGTTTGGGTTTGAGTGACAGGTTGGTTATTAGGTGACTTGCTCCTCTATATAGCAAGGAGAGCAATGTGTCCAGGGTTTCATCTGGTTCCTCAACGAAACCAGAATCGTCTGGGACGGGGTTTGTTTAGGCAATGGGAGTTTTGCCCGTATTAACATGATGTTCATTTCCTGTATATTTTTGGCTTTTTTGTAAGCAATGAGGGGTGGGTTTGGGAATATCTCCCTGAGTTTTGCATTGCTTTGTGCCGCCAATGTTTGTTGATTGCTCGTCGCAAGTCACGGTGGTTAACCGCTGGGTTGTATAATAGGTGGTGCTGAACACCAGGGGTGGTTTGGTTGTTGGGGTTTTGGTAAGGGGTTTGTGAACCAATTGGGATCGGTTTTCGGGAGATACTTTGCTTGTGATAATTGCTCGATCTCGGGTTGTGCATAGCCTCTGTCAAGTAATTTTTCCGTGAATGTCTGGACCGTGTTTTGAAATCTTCCCGATTGTTCGTATTCCTTGCATATCGGAGACATTTTCCGTATATGAATGCGCTGAATACATGTGGGGGTGGGAAGAGTTTCTATGTAGGTATAGGGAGGTTTCCGTGGGTTTTCTGTAGACTTTGGTGTCCATGCGGTGATCGGAAACGATCACCTTTGAAAATGGTGAGGTCCAGGTAGTTTACGGAGGTTGTGGAGGCTTCGTAGGTGAATTTTAGAGTGGGGTGCATACGGTTCATTTTGTTGATGAGGTTTTGGAAGTCCTCAAGAACGCCGTCGTAGATGACAAGGATGTCATCTCTATCGCCACCAGGTTAGGATGTGTTCTGCTTATCTCAAGATTTTCTGTTCGAAATCGTGGAGGGTGATATCACAGATCTCAGGGCTTGCTGTTGAGCCCATTGCACAACCGATTTGCTGGAGGAAGAATTTGTTCCCGAATTGGAAACAGTTTCATCCGAGGATGAGTTCCAGCAGTTTTCGGATGTAATTGAGAGGTGGTTTTGTGATACCATGGGTGTAATCGGCTCGGTCGAGGGCTTCGGCATATGCATTGGATGGCTTCTTCTTGATGGATATTATAGTATACATGATACCACATCGATGCTTGTAATCAGAATATTTTTGGGGAAAGTTTTCTCTTCTAGTTTTCGCAAGATATCCGTTGTGTCACGGACATAGGTTGGTTGTGCGGTAACTATGGGCAAGAGAAAGTGATCAATAGGCCTATAGGCCTATTCTGATATTTTGGCCGTTGGACTTGAGCATCCACAGTACTTATGAGTTATGATTCGTCTCCCGACGAAGGGTTGCCCGTTTGGGGGCTGTTTGTGTATTTTCGGTAGAAATACATTGTCGGGCAGGTACGGTGGTATTTCAGAGGGTCCAGATAGGTCAGTGTGTGAGCATCAATATAATTCTGGTTGTACATTTTAGTCAGGGTGTAATGGGCCATGCTGATGGTCGCAGGGGTAATATCCTGACTTAGTTCCATGTAATGATGAGATTCAAGGTGCTTGTATCCAACTTGTAAATAATCGGATGGACTCGTTATGCAAATTCCTCTCCCTTTGTCATAGGGTTTGATGACGATTTCGGGGTTGTTTTTGAGGTTGCGGAGAGCAGAGGTTTCTTACCTGGTTATATTCAGTTTCCGATTTCTCAGACGAATATGGGCTAGTTCGGCTTTCGTGGCTTCCAAATAGTTGTTGAGCGTATTGCTCGGTGTGGTATTTGGATGCCAGTTAGAGGAGGGTTTGAACGGGTGGTTCAGAGTAGGTTTGTGGTTCATGATATATATGCGGTTCTCATTCGTTTTTCGAATGTGGTTATGTCACTCATAGAGTTGTCCTGGTTCGTTTAGACGGAGTTAGAAATTAACTTAGACCTTTTCCTAATACAATTTTCTCAATTGGAGAAAGGGTTACATTGGATAGGTTTGTTATGTAATATAGGAAGGTTTGCGGTGAACACCATGTATCAGGTCTCTTAAAGGAAGAGGTATGGTTCTGAAAAGAACCCGAGGGTAACTCGACGTTTCGACCAGTATGCTCTGGCCGTCATCATCATGTTATGTAAATTTGTCACTTTTCTCCGCTAAGGTATAGTCATTAGACTGGTTGATAATGCTCTGGGATTGGAGCTGTGGCGGGAGGGGATGCTTTTTTTGGCCGAGTATTGTGATTTTTTGCAAGACTAATTTGCGTTTTGCCATGTTAGGGTTTGTTTACAATTATGTTTTCCCTATTTGGGAGGATATATCGTAAATGGGTTGGTAATAGATAGACAGCGTTGCAATTCTCTCTTTCTTGAAAGTGTGGTGGTCCTGAAAAGGACCGTTGGTTTTAAATCACAGGTGGGTTGAAGGCTTACTTGTCACGTTTTCTCTTGACTCCTCGCGGTCTTGATTGTGCGAAAGAGGCCCGTTGCCGTCTGATGGTCCCTTGAGTTCTTGAATCTGCTCTCGATGCTTCCTCTTGAGGTTTTATAGGCCTCAGCGATTCTGTGGTCGATCTCCGCCGCCTGGTGTCTGTATTCCTCCCTGGTAAGTGTTAGGAGTATTCGGCGATATTTGTGCTTGTGGTTTCCCACGACTTCAAAAAAGAAGCCGTGTAGTGGAAGCCACGGTGGGGGTGGGGCGGTCGAGCCGAAGGCCTAAGGTAGGGAGGTACGGTTTCCTTCTCGGAAGTCTGCGATAGGCTCCTTAGCTCTTTTGCAATATGAACCTTGGCCTCCGTCAGTTTGTTGACAGAAAAACCAAGGTCCTTCACAAATTTGAAATCGTCGTCCGAAAGACGACTTTTTCGGGGTTCAGCTGGAGGAGCTTGTCGGGCCTGCCCGGGCTCAAGCGAAGCCCAAAGGGACTCCGCCAGAGACTCGAGATGGCCGTCCACAGAGCTTTCCGATAGGGTGGGGGAAGCGACCGTAGGTAAGTTCGGTGTCTCCGGGATGGTGATGGTGGGGGATGACGGTTGGGTCGCTTGTCTTGGGTCTCTTGAGGGAGAGCTTCTTCTTGGCTTGGGTTGGCATCATGACTGGGTGGAGTGACTGGGTGAAGTACAACATCCCAGACCGTAAGATTTCAACATGAGGATTCTATGATGACCATCTACAAACTGTGTAAATTCGAAGGAAATCTGTGGACATCGATATTTTCTGATCTTCCCAATGTTGTATTGGGCCTTTAAAGCCCCTACACAACATTGGTAACATCGAAAAACAGAAATGTTCACCGAGATTTACATGGAACTTAAAGGGCTGTTCGCACGGGACTTATAGTTTGAAGATGTTTATAGTAGAAACCTCGCACTGAAATATTTCTGCCTAAAATTGTGTATTTTGGGAGAAAGGAGTAAAAGAAATCGTTTACGTCTCACCGAGATCTAAACAATTTTTCGGAACAGTACGGCGTTGAATGCTTCATTTTCGCGAAACAAATGAAGGGAAACAAATGAAACTATTTTTGTTCGCGAAACAAATGAAACTATTTTCTCGAGACTCGGTTAGCGGATAGAGCTGAAAATGTTCACAGGTGGGCTATTTCATGCATATGTTGGATCAGACAACGTATGGATGCTATTCTTTGACCTCGACCAATGTTGTGTAGGGGCTTTAAGTAGGCTTACTGAAGGTACAGTTTGTTGGCGGGATCTTTTTATGGGGCATGATTAGACCAAAAGGCCCTATATTTAAAAACAAAACATGAGTGATAATATTATAGGCTAGTATTATATCAACTAAAAGTGAACCCACAGACATTAACACCATGGAATGATTGGTGCATTCTGTCACTGTGTCAGTGATAGGGCCTGATGTCCGATTACAGTATGCAATAGGCCTTTCTTTATAAGTATTAATTTTGAAGGTGATATACAAAAATGTTGCAAACTGCTTACTGACTAAAATTACCAAAAAGTAAATCAAAAAATTTAGTGGGCCTGACGTTTCGATCCTAGCAGGACCTTTCTCAAAGGTCCTGCTAGGAGAAAGGTCCTGCCTTTGAGAAAGGTCCTGCTAGGATCGAAACGTCAGGCCCACTAAATTTTTTGAAGTATTAATTTTATGCAAATTGTATGCATCGAACTGAAAGCGAGGCTATGCCTATGTCAGTGAAACACTGTGCGGTTCCACTGTGATCCTCTACTGTGCTCAGTTGGATACATATAATTTGCATAAACATTAAGGAAGGCCGATCCCCATCCGATTCGGGGATATGCTTACAGTTACATTGTAAACCGGACGTGTATTCAAGTCACAAAACATAGAATCCGTGTCTCGAGTCAAGAGTCATAACGTCCAAGTCAATAGTCCTTGTCACGAGTCACCTTTAACTTCAACCATTAATAAGCCTATGTACATGTACATGTAACTAACACTCAATATACAAGCCTGTAAAAGTCGCTAGCTGGCGATTGTATAGTCTATCTTTACAGGCACAAATGTCACCTAAAAAGGTCATGTGTATTCATAATTCGATGGCAAATCAGTCAGCAGGTCCGAGTTGGAGTCAGTTCCTATCACGACCTTCAGTCTGAGTTCAAATTTTAACTATGGAAAATAAGACTGAACAAGTCTTTTGTAAACTAAAATGATCCTTGCATGCAGGGCCTTCTAGGATCGAAACGTCGGGTCCTAATTTTTCATAATTATTTGCATTTTTGTCATTTTAGTCAGTAGGGCCTATAGGGCCTAAGCATGCGGTTTGCAACGTTTTGGTTTTGCATATAATTATAGCCTATTACTATTAGTGAGGAAGGAATAGAAGTTAGAATGAGGAAAGAGAAACTTTGATACACATTATTTATTGACAACCAGGATCAACTAAAGGTCCAGTCGTCAGGATTTCAAAATGATTATAACCATGGAGCTAGTCCATGATAATATACAAATGTACAACAACCAACATTTGACAAACACTGAAATCTGCTAATGAGTGAAAAAAAAAAACCACTCGTATAGGCCTACAAACATCGGCTCTACTAAAGCCAAATCAAGCTGGGACCACAAGAACAAGGAAACAAGCATCCCAATATGACCTCACCATGCAGGTAAACATCCCAAGCAACAAAAAACTCCGTGTCAGCATGCACATACTAGCATGGCGAAGCATACTGAAGTAACAGGAAAGTTTATGGACAGGTACCTTATTAAGAAAACAATTGTTTAGTTTAAAATAGATGAAAAATGAATAAAGAATAAAAACAAAGCAGACTAGTATAACAATTATTAGAGTCACAAAACATCAAATCCAAGTCACATCTCTCGAGTCCGAGTCCAAGTCCCAGGTCATCCATCTCCAAGTCGTGGCCGAGTTCAAGTCACGAGTAACAGGTAAGTGTCTTGAATCTGAGCCACAAGTCACCTTTAAATTCCCTAGCTTAATATAATGTGCTGGAACACATTCTCCAAATTCTTGCAGTTTCTTTCGAATTAGATCTAGTTATAGGCTCCCGAAACACATTAGGCCTTCATGATTGTATATCAAACACATAGTCAAGTACACCGCTGAAAGAAAAACATTTTGACCACTACACATGTGCCCCAATACGAAACTGTAAAGCTGCTATATAGCATTGCAGTCAGCGAGTGCATCAGTGTTGCAAAGACAAAATAATAATTTAGCTTTTACTGTTTTTCATCAAGTCACGATTATCATGCTGATGAGCCCGAGTTAGGCCTAGTCCGAGTCCGCAGGACCGCATCCGAGTCATGGAATAATAAGATAGGTCAGATGGAAGAGCGCGGGTACGTTAATCTAGAGGTCTCGGGTTCAAGTCCCGGTCCCGGCAAAGTTTTCTTTGCCAATTTCTCAATAAAAAAATAGAATTAGGCCTATATAGGTTCATGCAGGGATTTAATTCTCTGATTCATTAATAATTATCTTAAAATTTAGTGGGCCTGACGTTTCGATCCTAGCAGGACCTTTCTCAAAGGCAGAGTGACAAGGACAACACAGATATACATGTACACGAAGGAAGGGGGAGAGAGTGAATAGGACACGGATGAGAAACGAAGGACAAAGAGTGAAGCTGCATGGTAGGGAGAGATCAAAGGGAAGGGCAAGGAGTAGGGTAGGGATTAGTGAGAAGAGGGGGAAAGATCAAAGAGAAGGGCAAGGAGTAGGGTAGGGATTAGTGACAAGAGGGGGAAAGATCAAAGAGAGAAGTGTAAAGGACTGAACACAAAAGAAGGATTATCAGAAAGCTGCATGGTGTTAGTCATTACCCTCCTGGATGTTGAGACCATGTGGTTGAATAGTCCGAAGACGCTTCATCCACATTTTCTCACGGCTAAGACGGACAGCATTACTACGGTGACCAAGTGATTCTATGCCCAGTACACTCATATCTGATATCGAATGATCAGCTAGGGAGATTGAAGTGATACCCAACAGGGGTGTCCATTTTACCGGTTTTGATAGTAGACCTATGGGCATAGATCCGTTTTTTGAGGGTGTTTTTGGTCTCGCCAACATACTGAATATTACAAACTCTACAAGAGATGAGGTTTAATATGATGTTTGAGGTAGTGCACGTGATAGAGCCATAGGTCGTGTGGGTAGTTCCAGAAGAATGTCCATTGAAAGAGTCTATTTCCTTGGCATGTGTCTTGCAAACAATGCATTTCGAGGTACACTTAAATGTACCAAATTTAGTGGGAGGTGAAGTGTCCAAAGGGGGAACCTCTGCTCGGACAATTAAGTCACGCAGGTTACGGGGGCGCCTGAAAGCCAAAACAGGCGAATTTGGAATGGCATCAGCCAGACGATCTGAAGTGTGGAGAATATGGTGGTTTTCCTTAGTTATCTTCCTGAGAGGAGGAAGAGAAGGGCGGTAGGAAGTAACTAAGGGAACCTTGGGATTGTCCTTGGGACCTGGTGGCTTTTGTTTGAGTGCCGAACTTCTGGGAATGGAATAGACTTTAGCAATGGAGTTCTTCACTTGGCGAGAACTATAGCCTCTAGCAACCAAGTTACTGGCCAATACACGTGTATGGCGGCGAAAGTCAGACTCATTGGAACATATGCGCCTCAATCTGCCAGTGAGGGCCTGGCTGTAAGCTATACCAGTCTTATACAGTGTCTGGGGTGACAACTGGAGGCATGGAGATATTGATGAGTGTTGGTGGGCTTAGAATACAATTCAGTAGTAGTATGTGTCAAGGTCTTTCCGGAAGGTGACATCCAGAAAGTTGGTCAGCTGGAGAGAGTGTTCCCATGTGAATTTGATAGTGCTGTGGAAGGAATTGACGTGGTCAAAGAAGGCATTCAAGCTGCTACTGTCCCTAGTCCAAATGAAGAAAACGTCATCTATGTATCACCCATGAAGAGGCAAGCAAAGGAAGGAGCCATGCGCGTGCCCATGGCAGTGCCATGAACCTGGAGATAGTGTTTTCCAAGAAAGGAGAAATTGTTCTTGGCCAGCACTAGCCTCATGAGGGTGGTTAGGTCAGATATGGGGGGGGGGGGAGACTGTTTTCCTTTGGCCAGGGCCAAGGAGCAAGCTTGAATGCCTTCTTCCTGGGGGATGTTAGAGGAAACATACCAATTATGGCAGTGGGCGGAATTTGATCCTTGACACTTTCCAACTTTCGCAGAAAGTCGGGAGTGTCATGGACGTATGAGGGGATTTGGGGAACCAAGGGTTCGAGAAAAGAGTCAATGAAAAGAGCTATGTGTTCCGTAGGTGAACCATTGCCAGAGATGATGGGTCTGCCTGGGTTGTTGGCCTTGTGAATTTTCGGGTGAAGGTAGAATCTGGCAGTAGGCTTATAATTGATCGGTGATAGAAATCTGTGAGCTTTTTTACTCAAATGATCACGTGATCGCATGTCATCCAAAACTTCCTGAATTTGCTCTGAAAATTTGCCAGTGGGGTTAGAGTCCAGACATTTATAGTGCTGGGGATTGTTGAGTTGGCGATTGGCTTCATCAATATATTTTTGGCGATCCATGATTATTACGGCTGACCCTTTATCTGCTGGCTTGATAATGATGTCACCGCGGGAACGTAGAGTGTTGAGAGCAAGACGTTCTTCCCTAGGGAGATTGTCGTGGGGCTTACGGGTAAGATGAGAGGAGTTGGAAACTTGAGAACTGACTGCTTGCACATACGTTTCAAGGGCTGGAACACGGTTCTTGGGGGGGGGGGACTCAGGTGCTTTTTACTCGGAAAGGTTCTTCTTTACGGGAGCCAGAATCGAAGAAGAACTCAGTCAGACGAAGTCTGCGGTAATACTCAGTGAGATCTTGACTGAGCATTACTTGGTCAACTTTGGGGGGAGTTGGACAAAAGTTCAAGCCCTTGGAAAGTAACGTACGCTCTGCGTCAGTTAGAGAAGAAGAGGAAAGGTTGACAACAGTGTTACTGTTAGTGGAGGGTAAAGGTGTAGACTGGGGACTGCGTGTGAAGCGGTTGTGTCTGCGTAGTTAATAATCATGTAAAATTTATAATGCGTCTTTTCCATAGCACGATCAAAAGCGAATATACTTAAAACTGAAGTAATACAGTTTTTCTATTTGTTCAAAAAGTTCGCAGTCTTTTTTTTCCCTTCGTTTGTTTGACTCTATTGTTTAGCGTTAACTCTGCGCGCACGACCAATTATTAAAAGTGCGCCCTCTTGACGAAGTACGCCGAACGCGGTGAGCGCACAGTCATCTCGCAGGGCGTTTACATTGCATGTACTGTACATGTACATGCATGGCGTGCGGACGCGTATATTTTTGTATATATACGTACTGTACATGTACATTACCGTACGTCCGTGCGTACATGGTGTGCACGAACAGATCGCGTACTGTTCATGCGCAGGCTAAGATTATGCAGCGCATATGCCATACAGTTGCGAGCTGCGGAAGAAGGGAAGTGAAATCTGTGTGGTAAGTCGAAGGTGTTCATTAGTTTTCCTACACGTTCAGTGTATGGCAGTGGCAACTATATTAAGTAACACTTGTGAGTGATCAATTAAAAATATATTTTATCTATTCGATTGCCCGATGATGAAATTAATAGCTGTAGCGTTACCGTGTGACAACCAGTTTTTTGTACGGATGTCGATCATTCGACGATGATGTCATCCTTTTGAAGTAAACCAGTGATGTTTTGTGTACGCTCTTACTAGGCCATGGCATTGGTTACCAGCTAATGTAATGGCTATTTACGTGTGTGTACTGTACTTACAAAGTTACATGTACATGTACATCATGTACACTGCACATCATGTACGTATGTACTTTCACTTCAGTTTCACTGACCGACTTCTGAGAAGTGCGCTTGTGAAGTTGTGTGTTCAGTTTGACAAATTGAAGTTAAACGTAACGCGATCTTTGTGTATGATCATGGTGTTATACAATGGTAAAACTCATATTTTGTAGAATTTCATCACACTTCACGTATGTTTACTACTACTACTGTACTAGTACTAGTACTACTAGTACTTATACTCATTAGTAGTAGTATGTAGGCCTACATCATTCATACATCATCATGTGCATCACATGATTTAGTGATTTACATCAATACATCATTATTATTTACATGTATGTATTTCAGCTGATTATCAACATGAAGCACTGATGATGTACATGTACAGTACATGTACACTGTACATCATTATGTACATCAGTACTAGTACTAGTAGTAGTAGTACTACTAGTCCGAGTAACTTGGACCCAACAAGTCACCCTTTTTTTTTCAAATTTTGAAATTTTGAGATTCGGGTGACTAGGGTCCAAATCCATCCGAGTCCCAAACCTGCTGGTATGTACAAACCATCAAAACATTTCGACTATGACCGAAATCCCCAGATTTACAGCCGAAAACACCCGTATCACTGTCCTACGCGGCCATTTTTGGATTCAGTGAGAATCACAGATTTCAATAATGGTCATTTGTATTACCGTACTCAAGTTTTGGGAAAAAGTTGATATTTCCCCTCATTTGATCGAGAACATTCTATCCCGTGCAATGAGCCAAAAGGCGGCCATCTTGGATTTCAAATTGAAATGGTTATACTGTACACGTATACACGCAAATCAGTGACGTTTTGACAGGTCCGCGTCCACACTGACGTCATTGATTTACGTGTATACGTCATTACGTGTACAGTAATACCGTTTCAATTTGAAATCCAAGAGAATGTTCTCGATCAAATGAGGGGAAATTTCTCCTTTTTCCCCAAACGTGAGTAATACAAATGACCATTATTGAAATCTTGATGAGTGGTTTGGCCACGTTCATAAAGTGCTCACCCTAAAAATGGGCGAAAAATGTATCTTTTTGGCAGACAGCCGGATGATAAATGGTGCCCGGAAGACTTGGAAGGAGTTTGAGAAGCCATAGTACATGTACACTGTAGGAGTCGCAACCCCATACGCCGTGGAAATCCACCCACTGCCTTCACCACAAATTGTACACTCAGTTGGGGCCGACCACCTCTTATATTTGACTGCCTGGAGTTTAGGCTACACATTGTAGCTGCGGTCAAAGGATGTCAGCACAGGGGCTGCTTGGACTCACTGTACTCAAGACCAAGTAGTCGTGCTATAGATGCTGCAATGGCAAAGCACTATGCCTTTTTCAGGTAGATACAATGTACTTGTTGTCCCTTGACAGGAGATACTATCATACTACAGACCTTTTCACACTACGAACAATCTCCATGTTGGACAAGGTCGGAGCCGTGTAGAGTGCTCGACACATGTTGAACCAACCCTGCTTGGGAGGTGGGTTGAGAGCAGTCGACCCGTGTTAAGAAGTGTAACGTGTTGAAAGCGGTAGTGTGAACGTCTCAGGGATGAGTTTGACCAATGTAACGTAATGGCTGAGTGCATACGTGGTGTATATGGCATGGGGGTTTTCTGATTGCATTGGGCCTATCCGTGTTCAAAGCGTGATCACGTCGGTAGTGTGAAAAGATCGCGCAATACACAGGTCGAAACATAACACATGTCGAGCAAATGCCAGTGTAAGTGTGAAAACGGGGTGAAAGTGACCCGTGTTGAAATTTTAAGAATTCAACACTGGTCGGATCCCGTGTAGATTTTGACACGGATTGGACGTTCATATTGTGAAAAGGCCTAAATGGAGAGTTGGAGACGTGTCTGAATTCTGCCAGATTTGACTCACTTGTAGACATGGAAAACCCTTATTGATTTTTTTCACAGATATTTATATCTTTCCCGATTAACTTGATTGAGTTTTGAATATCCACAAAGTGGATGCAGCTTAGTCTTCATTTTAAGTCCAACAAATAAGACGTCTCAGCAGCAAAAAAAATTGTTTTATCGTGGAGAAATAGACTGGTGCCACTCTCAAAAAGGTGCATTACGTACTGAATGCGTCAGTCTGTTTGTTTTATTTTTTATTGTTTCAGTATCATCATCAATTACAGATATAGAGTGATTTATACAGTTCATTGACTGCAAGATGCATTGTCCATTTCAGTCAATTTGATCTTTTACATACATTGTGTACATTTGTACATGTATGCAGTAGGGTTCCAACCAACACATATGTATTTAAACAATGCCTAAGCAGCTTATTAATGATAGAAATGTGGTCAAATTCTTCCCTGATCCCAAAATATCAAGAGAAGCAGGGACGGTTTTAAGAAAAATTCTTTCATGAAGCTCACCCTACCAAAACTTTGTCCCCATCCATAAATGGTGTGAGATCTATGTACCGGTCGGTATGTACATGTACAATGTACAGTACAATACAATGTACATACATGTACATGTAGATGTATACACATGCGTACAATGATGTACGGTACAGTATGTATAATATGACTCTTTACAGTATATTTGTAAATTATGCAAATTGCAATATATGCACTTTTGCTTGTAAATGTACACGTACACGTGTGTATGTGAGATTGGTTGGTTGCACAGTATTGTTAAAGGAGAATGTGGGTAGTTTGCGCATAACAAGGATTGTCTTTTGGTTGATATTTTACTATGATGATGCTTCACATGATCTTCACATTATTTTGAATTACTGTCATGATGTTGGGTTATCAGATACCATATGTGGAAAAGAAGATTGGAAGTAATCTTCACATGGACATGTGGAAATTATTTTTATAAATGGCAACCTTGAATGTTATTAACTGTGCAGTTTAGATGGCAAGATATTCAAATTCAGTAGTAACCCACACTATGATGCTAATACTGAGTAAATTGGGAAAAATTTGTTTTGTTTTGCAAGACAATGTCATGCTTCTTCCAAAAGTGTAAAATTACACTCAGGGTTCTCCCCAGGAGTTTTGAGAAGTGTGGGGGATTTTCTTTGTGGACTTGCTATGCTCTCTGCTGCATTTTAGAGCATTTCCTGGGATTTTAAAGTACTTTTTCTCAGGAAAAAACATGAAGAGATTTGAAGATTTTTTTTCCTTCAGATACATTGACATCAATATTTCAACAAATGACCGGTTTTTCTTTCTGGAGGGTGGAGGCACAAAATGAGTAATTTCAAGATTCAGACATGCAATAACAAGTAGTGGCTGAAGTACATGTAATCAACGATTCAAACAACTGTTTATTCAGTTTCAATTGAACATAATATCAATAATGAAGTAAAATCCTTTAACCTTTGGTTTATGGTGATCAGACCTGAAACCATGAGCTCCATTCAATTGTAAGGTATTTTTTTTAAGCTTCAACAGGGATTGAAATTCGTAATTTGGGGTCCAATATAATTGATTGAGGCCCTTGAGACAGGATTTTTTAGCCTACAAAATGAAAAAAAATTGAGGAAACAAAATCCAACTATATCATTCAAAGATCCTTATGTTGTTCGATTAGAAGAATTAAAGGTTTGGTTTGAAAAGTTGTTTGAGATGATTGAAGAACTAACTTCGTAGACCTATGGAGTACAGAGGAAAATTGACCGACATGATCCGTGCAGCAGCAGTATTCTGACCGTGTGCCACGGCCGACGTCACTGACAACAACACGGTTTTTTGGAGCTTCGTAAATTTAGGCCGACACAGAAAAACAGATTCACGCATGTACACCACCCTGTACATTTTATTTTTGCGAGGAGGGTATATTACTTCCGTGGAACATTTTTCAGGATTATTTCGTCCAAGTATTTTTCAAATTGTGGATTTTACGCTACGACAGTACAGTTTCACTGAGGATGAGGAACCTGGGCCTACCGCGTTACAACGCACCATCGAAGAAGGAAGATCGCCACCGCAAAAAAAGTACTGAATAACTTTTACTGCCAGTAATACTGGTCCACCCTGCGTGTTTGGGCATTAAAAACAAGTGTTCCCTACCTTATCCGATTGTTAATCTATTTCCCTGTCAGTGAAAAATTTCAAATCTGAAGTTTTTCAATAAAGCCTGTTAAAATACAATCTCTGTTCAAGTCTAAGGAATTAGGGATACAAAATCAGGAACAGGATCGAACTCGGAAGTGCGAAGACTGGAAAGACATCACCGTTTACAACGCACGTGCGACATGCCTTCTCTAGCCTTCCTCAATGTACCCGCTCCGATCCAAACGCATTCTGGGGCGAGTGTGTACCAGCGAATAGGATATGCCACTGGACCGTAGCAGTACACATGTACAGTATTACACTCGTGTGCACGGTCGCTATACACTGTGTAGCCTTGTAGGATATAGTACAGCATTTTCAATGCTCGTGTGCGCTTGTCAGCAGACAAAAAAGCTCCACCTTTTCGGAATAATAATCTTAAAAATGCGAACAATATCTACACATACTCGGCTCATTTTTGGCAACGATCAAACCGGCCTCAGAACAGAAGTGCACCACGACAAAAGTATCAATGGGGCACGGCAAGACTGGCTGTCGAATACCGCATTTCGAAGGGCATCGACGGCACTGGCCACCGT
Source organism: Luidia sarsii (assembly GCA_949987565.1). NCBI lineage: Eukaryota > Metazoa > Echinodermata > Asteroidea > Paxillosida > Luidiidae > Luidia > Luidia sarsii. Next base: position 7,256,400 of record OX465106.1, on the reverse strand, counting down.
GAATTTCGAACCCTGCTTAGTTAAAATAAATAATGAAAACATTGTTTTTCCGCCATTGTGCGCGAGACAAAACGCGTTGACTTTGCAACGAGAAATACCGTCCCCGTGTGTGGGATCGATCTTGTAAGTTTTGCGAATGGTATAGTATAACATTTTAACCTTCGTAAATGTAGGCCCCACTAGCGAAAAACACACGATCAGAGCGCGTGTGCATACATGTCTACACATGTACACTGTACATGTATGTGTGTACAGTAGTCAGCACTGTACATGTACTGAACACTGTACATGTACAGTACTAACTACATGTAGGACGTCCATAGCGGAGGTTCAGATTTCATGCGACACCGACCACGAGGAACGTTGGGTGCCGATGCATGTACACATGTACAGTACGTACTGTACATACTGTGTGCAGTGTGGCCGTCGCGTAGTGCACAATGCATGCATGTACCGCTCCTACTGCATGGAAAAAATGCAGGACTAAACTTTCTAAAGATCTTTGCACCGGTTTTTGTACTGCTTTTTCGTCTAGATTTTGCTGGACATGCAAGCTGCATCATTTAAGATAATTCTAAACCATACTAAAATAATTTTGTTGTGCGTATCGGGGATGAAAAACTGCGTATCGGCCTGTTTTTTTGCGTATCGGGCAGAAAAAGTTGCGTATCAGCCCGATACGCACGTTTGTACGTGTGGAGAACCCTGAAAACCCTTTTTTTTGCTTGCATCCAATCCATACACGTCAAAACATCGTGAACTGACTGGTTGACAGGTTAGCAGTAGTGATCAAATGGTGTGTGTTCTTGAGGGTGGCCCACAGAGGGAGACATACCAAAATACCTGTACGTGTATAAACAAGCACAGCACTTCCTGTCAGTCGGAGTGTGAGCGGTGCATTGTGGGATTGAAAAACAACGATGCGATTCAGCGGAGCATTCCAACATCCACCGTGTAGCATTACAAATAAATGTGATCATTTAGAAAAGTCACACAAATTATGGAGTCTGAATCACGATTCAAATCCATTAAAATCAAATTATTTTCGAGTTTGTGTCCACACACGTAAAAAGAGGAGTTTGAATCGCGATTCAAATCGTGATCTACATGTAGATATATCGTAATTGGATTTTTTGGGAAAAAAAGTGAGAACAGCCCGTATTGACCATCACAGTGGCCACAGTTTGCTTTTGTACATTTACCATACATGTTGTAGGCCAAGACACTGTACATGTACCTTTGCAGCTGCTGTGTTGGAATGCTCTTCATTCATGACATGAGCTGGTTGGAATGCAGGTCAGTCACATCCAGCTCTCATTATGCATGGCTGGACTTCAATGGGCAAATTGTGTCAATACTCTCCAGACTCAGATGTACATGTACAATGTACATGTACTACTACTATTCATGTACGCACAGTACTTTGTAGCTGAACCAGAGTTATTAACTATTACCGGTATGTCATGTTGTGAAAGTGGGATGATGACATTCCTCATTTATTGAGTTTTTTGTGGGGCAAATACCGGTACACATGTACGTGTACATCAATAAATCCCTTACAAGTATAATTTATGAATGATAAGAATAACAATTTTGACATGTGTACCGGACTACCGGTACATACAGTACTTATATGTACATCATATGTACATGATGTACATACCTCGTATACATGAACATGTACTCTTATACATGTACAGTGTACATGTACATGTACATGTACACATATGTATTGTATACTAGCCACATGTGTACAGTTGTACACTACATTAATACATTTTCATTGTACATGGTTAATTACTGGCAATTTTTGCCATATGCATGATTATGATTTGAATTAAAAAATATTGACTGATATACATTATACATTGTATACTATTGTACTGTACATGTACATGTACATGTACATGTACATGTTATGCACTTGTACTGTACTGTGCACTATACTGAGTGTTGTATAGTGTACATTGTAGCATCATACATGTTTTGTAGCATGATGTACACGTACATTGTACTGTACATGTACGTGCTCAGTGAATGTGCATACATACACATGTACATGTACATGTGTATGTACCGGTATTCACATCAAACCATGTACATGTTTCATGTACATGTACATGTAGGCCTACACAGGAAAGGAAAGGATGGATTCTCGGGGCCCGCCCAAGGGCCCGGAATTTTTAGACTTTTAGATGCTCTCTGCTGCATTTTAGAGCATTTCCTGGGCTTTTTAAGTACTTTTTCTCAGGAAAAAACATGAAGAGATTTGAAGATTTTTTTTCTTCAGATATTGACATCAATATTTCAACAAATGACCGTTTTTTTCTTTCTGGAGGGTGGAGGCACAAAATGAGTCATTTCAAGATTCAGACATGCAATAACAGGTAGTGGCTGAAGTAATCAACGATTCAAACAACTGTTTATTCAGTTTCAATTGAATGTAATATTAATAATGTTAAGTAAAATGCTTCAACATTTGGTTTATGCTGATCAGACCTGAAACCATGAGCTCCATTCAGATCGAAATTCGTAATTTGGGGTCCGATATAATTGATTGAGGCCCTTGAGACGTGATTTTTTAGCCTACAAAATGAAAAAAATCTGAGGAAACAAAATCCAACTATATCATTCAAAGATCCTTATGTTGTTCGATTAGAAGAATTGGTTTGGTTTGAAAAGTTGTTTGAGATGATTGAAGAACTAACTTCGTAGACCTATGGAGTACGGTGGGAAATTGACCGACATGATTCATGCGCCACGGCCGACGTCACTGACAACAACACCGTCAAACCTTGGAGCTTCGTAATTTTAGGACGACACAGAAAAACAGATTCACGCATGTACACCACCCTGTACATTTTATTTTTGCGAGGAGGGTATATTACTTCCGTGGCACATTTTTCAGAATTATTTCGTCCAGGTATTTTTCAAATTGTGGATTTTACGCTACAACCGTACAGTTTCACTAAGGATCAGGAACCTGCGCCTACATGTACCGCGTTACAACGCACCATCGAAGAAGGAAGATCGCCACCGCAAAAAAGTACTGTTACAACTTTTACTCATTACTGGTCCACACTGCGTGTTCCCTACCTTATCCGATCGTTAATCTATTTCCCTGTCTGAAAAAAGTTTCATTTCAAATCCGAAGTTTTTTATTTCCATAAAGCTTGTTAAAATACAATCTCTGTTCAAGTCTAAGGAATTAGGGATACAAAATCAGGAACAGGATCACTCGAAGTGCGAAGACTGGAAAGACGTCACTGTTTACATACAACGCGCGTGCCGCATGCCTTCTCTAACCTTCTTCAATGGTACCAGATCCGGTCCAAACGCATTCTAGGGCGAATGTGTACCAGCGAATAGGATGCCACTGGACCGTACATATGTAGCAGCCGTAAAATCCCTGGTATACCCCCGTAATGCGCACCCGTGTATAATGCGCACCCCCAACTTTCGCCTTCACCGAGAGGAAAAAAAAATTGTGGCATGGATTGCAGAGTCCATTATAAAGTTGTTTCCATCCCACAGTGGGAAGGATGATCACCCTCCGAATAAAAAAAGTCCATTATTTCGAGCCTGGCCCAGGCGAAAAAAAAGAGAAGAGAGCATACAATGGGGAGGATCCTCACCCTCCGAATAAAAAAATCCATTTGATCCCAAGTTACCTCGCCATGACCCGGGAGAGTTTGCGGTGGGGACGATGAATGAAAGCTCCATTGTTGAAATGTGATACAATGTAAGGTCGGCTTCTGTTTGATGACTGAAACCCAAACCAGCAGGACATCGTTGTACCCGTGTATAATGCGCACCCCCAACTTTTGATTTCTACCGCGGTGAAAAAAAATGCGCATTATACACAATGTACCTAAGCACCGTCGATATATATCGATATTTTCGATATATCGATATCATTTTGATATCGATATCGCCGATATTTATTTTTTACTCATTTCGATATATCGAAAATATCAAAATTTTCGATATATCGAAAATATCGAAAATATCAAAATGGGCGATATATCGAAATGGGCGATATTGAGGAACGATATCGGTGATATGATCGGTAATACCTTGAGCATCGTTTTAACATTCTGATGCCGTTAGAATTCAGGATATACGTGATGAAACGCTCACTACATACAGCAGAGCGTGCTAGATTTATACAGCGCGTGGATCTGAGTTGTAGACTGGTTCCCCCAGTTGGCTAGACGGGCACCATACCGGCAACCTCGTGCACGCAACCTTCTGCACGCAACCTCGTGCACGCAACCTTGCAACCTCGAACAGCTCCGATGTACAGTACAGTGTAAAGCTCCATGGAATCGTTATATTGAGGAACGATATCGGTGATATGAACAATATCTACACATAATCGGCTCGTTTTTGGCGACGATCAAACTGGCATCAGAAGGGCACCACGACCAAAGTATCAATGGGACAGTTGAGAACAGTTGAGAATCCTCGAGGGACACGGTATCCGTACCGTGTTTCGTTCTTCCACCACCTTGAGGAACCAACTCGTCCACCCCAAGGACCCTGTCCCCCTCGGAAGACGCGGAGGTGTCGTCTACGAGATTCCGTGTGGCGAGTGCAACCAGGTCTACATCGGCAAAACCTCTCACCCATTGATCCTCTCACCCATTGATCCTCTCACCCATCGGTGAGAGGATCAAGGAGCATCAACTTGACATGAGACTCTCCCGTGTGGACAGATCGGCGGTAGCCGAGCACGCTTGGGGAGCTGGTCACCACCCCATTTGGAACTATGTACGGTGTATCAACCGTGAACAGCACTGGTCACCAGGCGCGTCAAGGAGGCCATCCACATCCGACTTCGCCGAAACAACATCAACCGGGACAGCGGCATTGACATCCCTGGTTTCTGGCTCCCCACCATCAGACGCCACGACCGCCGACCCACCACGGACAGGGCCGCTAGTGGACGCCAGAATCGCGCGCCAAACCGCACGATCACTACTACGACGTCCGCAAACCGGTACACAGGAACTGGCGAAGCGGATATAAACGGACGCCGCAGCGCACATTCTTCAGTTGCCCGATGAAGGTTAGCAGTTAGCAACCGAAACGTCACCACCAGCAACGACACATCGCGTGACTTTGATCACCCTTTCTACTTGTCTACACCACCGCGATGAACAACTCCTTCATTTCATTGAATTTGTACATGTACATGTACATGTACATGTACACACTGTACAGTTGTGCACTGTACCGTTATGTAAATTAGGCTGCACTACATGTGTACAACTACATGTACATGTACATATGTATAAACTAAACTGGACATAAGAATTGAATTGATATTACTACCGGTATTATTGATCTGAACAAATCAACATCTGTTAGATGTACAGTACAGTACCATTTACATATGTACTTTAAAACTACATGTACAGTGTACATGTAGGTGCTGCAGAAAGTACACGTGGAACTGAAATGCATGCTACTGTGTAGTGTGTACCGTACCGCCGCTACTGTACCTGTACTGCACGTACATTTATTCATGCGCAGGGTTATTCACACATGTTCATGACTGCCTGTATGGCTGTGTACAATACATGTACCGGTATGTACATGTACATGTACATGTATGATGTATTGCACTCTGAAGGAGGGGAACAAATTCAGAAAAATCATGTTGTGAAATTGCATCGTTGGGAATCAACTACCGGAAATGTACATGTATACATATGTACGTATACATGTACATTGTGTGTACATGTACCGGTACACATGTATACATCTACACATGTACATGTACATGTACATGTACATGTAAGGTACCATGTACCGGAGCATTGTACGGTACATAATGTACTGTACATTTGTACATGTACACTGTATACATGTAAATGTACAATGTACATGTACAGTGTACACGTACATGGGTGTACATGTACTGTACATGTAAAGTGTAATGTAGGTACATCAATTTAACGGCACACATTATTGAGTTCTAAGGCTGTTGTCGACAAGGCTTTTGTCGACATTGTTGTTGACAAAGAAATATTCCGACATGTCGACAAGGTTTTTCGGTTGTTGTGTATTTTGTTGTGTATAATCTTGAATACGAAAGCCATTAGATATGAAATTTTATTGAAATTAATATTATCCATGAAAACTAAAGTTCACAACCATGGCGGTTTGACATGCCCCATTGGTTTATTAACTAAAAATAAATCCAACATTGTCACCACTGATTTTGTCACCACTGACTAAATCGGGGTCTCTGTTGCGACAATGTTGACAATCGGCATAAAATTCTCCCGACATGTTACATGTACAGTGTGTAGTACCGGTATGTGTACAGTATATCACCTTATATCAGTATTTTGTTCAGTACTTATGAACCCGGTACATGTACATGTGCACGTACATGTACATGTACATGTACAAACACTGTACACGTGTATGGTACGTCATGTACATGTACAATTGTATATATGTACATGTACAGTACATACATGTATACACTGTACATGTATGTGTACAGATGCGACATGTAAAGTACAATGTACATTATATACACATGTACATGTACTGTAATGTACATGTAGTTCTGTTAGTCAGATGTACTGTACATGTACATGCACATGATGTACATTGTGTACACTACATGTACAGTGGTGTGTACATGTACATATATACAGCACATACAGAAGCTTGATTTGTGTGATTTGTAAATTGCTAACATACATGTATACATGTACATGTATACATACATTGTGTACATGTATACATAACATGTACGTTACATGTACATGTAACTACATGTACCGGTACATGTATGTATAGTCCATCCATGCACTAAACGTGTACATGTACACACATGTACATGTACATGTACACGGTCTGTGGTGAATAATGCATAGTCTGGATTGAGATGCGTCATTGAATCGAGATGTGAATTTCTCACTGGCTACTTAAAGTTAACCTCACACACTGTGTTGCTCTCTGTCAGTACAACAGTAGCTGCCTCAACATAATAGACATTTTGTTTGCTCTGTGTCAGGGCCGGTGAGAGTAGACGTCAAAGGACAGTGAGAGTAGACGTCTAAGGACAGGTAGTCAGCCGTTGACGGTTGGTTGTATTGTCAAGATGTGTTACACTTTGTATCGTTTCAGTTATGAATAGCATTTATTGATCTTACTTCTTGCTCATTGATCAAAAGAGGATAGTGTTTACCTGCGTCTCTTGTAGGGATTTAAAAGAGATTGTGAGTGAGAGATGTTGCATACAAAGTTTAAGCTAGCGGCATTACCAATCGAAGCAAACTATTGGGATTGTCCATGTACTGTACAGTACAGTACCTGTCAAATATGTACACACTGTATTCATACATCTACATGTTCATGTACAGTAGTTTGATGCTATGGAAGATTTGTTTGCCATCTGTGTACAGGTGTAGTGCACCTCCGGTACATGTGCATGTGTACTGTACATGTATGTACATGTACTGTACATGACATACATGTTCTCATTGAAGTTAAAATCAGCTGTCTTGACATTTACACATACCGTACATATGTACCAGTGGTTGACATGGACAAATGGGAGGCACCTTCTCACAGGTAATTGTATTGTAATGAATTGATAAGTGATACTTTATACAAAAATGTTGCAAACTGCTTACTGACTAAAATTACCAAAATGTAAATCTTAAAATTTAGTGGGCCTGACGTTTCGATCCTAGCAGGACCTTTGAGAAAGGTCCTGCTAGGATTGAAACGTCAGGCCCACTAAATTTTAAGATGAATTGATAAGTGTGTACTGTAAGTTAGAGAATTTTGTAAATTGACAAATGCAACAATCATTAGTGTGTACTGTATACAGGTACATGTACATGTATGTATACATAGTACCTGTACCAGTACCTGTACTGTATACATGTATCCTCCAGTTACCAGTTTTCAACGATATAAGGACTTTTCTTCAAGCTGATCAATGTGGACGAAAGTATCACACTAAAAGAGCTCTCAGTCACTTTGTCCACACCACAGACTATTAGAATAATCATAGACTGCGTTTACACTCGATCCCGCGAGGAGGATCAGATCCCGCGAGGGCGATCAAAGGGCGATCAACGCAAGTGTAAACGCTCGCGCGATCAGGATCAGATCCCGGGATCTGATCCACCTCTCGGGAAGGATCAGATCCGGGTCTGATCCCGCATGCGGGATCAACATGCAAGTGTAAACGCAACGCGGGATTTGATCCTGCGGTTTTCAGCGACCACATCCGGCCCATGCCTGGAAAAACGCACGAAAACAAGCATCTTGCATACACGTGTGCAGTACATGTACAGTGTACGTGTACATGTACTGTACAGGTGTACATGTGTATGTACAGTACATGGTGTACAGTACTGTACACTGTACATGTACACACAATGTACACGTACACTCGGCAAACAACTTTACGCTGGTAACCAATACTAGACAGGGTCGTGTGTGTGTGGTCGTGTGGGTGGGGGGGGGTTGAGAAACTGGTATCCGCATACAGTACATGTATGCATAGAGGTTGTACTGTTGCAGAGTCCATCGGATTTCGCGCGTCATGGCCGGGCTAACGTTCTACTGTGCATGACTACTGACCTATGTGGATAACCTTTGGAGAGTGCTTCCGCTGCTCCACGTGCGATCAATGCAGGATCAGGATCCAGTGTAAACGCTGCACTGGATCAGATCCTCCGTGACCGCAGGATCTGATCCTCCTCGCTGGATCATGTGTAAACGCAGTGTTTGAGAAGGTTGATCAAGCCTTTCACTTCCGTAAGATTACCCGGTTTTGTTGACGTCCGCGGCACACCGCGCAGTAAGCATCGTCGCCTACATGTATTTTCGATGGTGGTGTTTAGTAAGGTGTCCCAGTGTAGCCAAACGCAAAATAAATTCTTAAAATAACTCAAAATGCTGTGTGGCACTGTAAAATTCTTCCCTGTATGTTTTTTTGTGTTCATCTTTGTGGTTTTTTTTTTTACACTGCTTCTAACACTTTCCTCAAATCATTCATAATTTATGCTTAAAACGTATTGGTCTGGTTGATGTCTTCTTTTGTGACGTTTAAAACGACTCCACAATCCTCTTTCTCACTGCTTCTTCAGTTATGACCTTTCCCAATGTCACTCCAGAGACACATTTCCTCTTTCTTGGTACTTTCTCTCGCTGCCCTTTTATTTTTTTTATTTTTTATAAAAGCCTATTGGGCCATGTTACTTTTTGTCTTTAAAGGTCAACTGAAGTGCAAAAATTAGAAAATCCTGATTTGGCATTAAATATGTTCATTGGTACATTGTCATTCCAGATCAAACATAAATTTTGTGTTTCAGGCTTACACAAGCTCAGTTCAACACGTACATGTACGTGGATCAACGTTCAACGCGGATCCCTGTGGGAGCACGTATGCTGCGTGTGTTGACCGGTCTGTGTGGGTGCGTACGTGTTTTTGCGGATCATTCGGGGAAACGTATTCATTGCGCCCTCGCGCATCGGGCGTTAGAGTATCTCAACCAACAACGTCTTGAACCAAGACTAGATGTCTGCTTGTGTATAGGACAGAGCAATTGGCTTTGAGTACTGTATGGGGATCATTTGAATGATCCATACCCGAATCCTTTAAATTGCTTCTCTTGTCTGTTCATTTAGTGCTTGTGATCTCTCACTTCCTCTATAGGAAATATGCCAGCCTAGTGTCACGGCTTGACTCACAGTGTTCTGATTCACGTGAACTACATGTACATTGTACATTGTACGTACATTGTACATGTACATGTACATGTACACGTATACATGTTCAATGTACATGTTGTACATTGTACATCTATGTACAATTGTACATGTACAAAGAACACGTACATGTACATGTACATGTACATGTACACAACAGCATGTACATACATGTACATGTACAGGTGTAGACGGCTAGACGCCTGTGACGTGTTCCATGGTGTTAAAGTTATCTTTCCAAATTTGTATTATTCTTTACTAGTATTAGTGACCAGAAATATACAATAAACTATGTGTACATACAGGTTGTCATTGTGGTTTGTGTACATTACAATGTACTGTAATTTAGTGGGCCTGACGTTTCTATCCTTGCAGGACCTTTCTCTGCCTTTGAGAAAGGCCCTGCTAGGATCGAAACGTCAGGCCCAATAAATTTTGTGATTTGCATTTTGGTAATTTTAGTCAGTAAGCAGTTTGCAACATTTTTGTATAACACAATGTGCAAGTGTACTGTAGGTGATGTATACAAAAATGTTGCAAACTGCTTACTGACTAAAATTACCAAAATGCAAAACTTAAAATTTAGTGGGCCTGATGTTTCGATCCTAGCAGGACCTTTCTCAAAGGTACTGTACTGTGCTGTGTCCGTGTACAATGTACATGTACATAAGTATGATTACATGATAATTACAATCATGTGCTGTACATTGCTGAGATGTGTATTGTGTCTATCAAACTTAAGTTTTAATTTCATGTAATTTCAAACAGGTGAACCACTGTCTATGCTTTTAGTTTAGCTTGTTCCCTTTGGACCCGCTAAATACATGTACCTGTAACATGTACATGTACATGTACAATGTACGTGTAACCAAGGAGGTATTAGGCGAGCTAATACAATGTACATGTACCTCCTTGGTGTAACATCCGTCAAAGTCAAAGTGAAAGTACATACATGTGTATGCATGTGTAGCATTCGCGGAAAACAAATTTGTACCGAATGTGGTTTGTTAGATACAAGCTGAGTTTTCACAGGCAGTCATTATTGGAAAAATCTCTAAGCAGACAAGGTTTGTACTACCGGTAGCCTACATGTACATACATCATATTACATGTACATGTACAAACAGTACATATGTACAATGTACCTACATGTACTGTATCTGTGAGAAGTTACACCATGTATACATGTACAATGTACATGTACACGTACATGTGTACAATGTACATGTATACATGTACATGTACTACATACATTGTATATGTACGTGTACATGTACAGTAATCTACAAAATGAAGTATGGTATTGACAGTTGTAAAGTTGTACACGTGTGTACATGTAACTGTACACAACATGTGTATGTACATGTACATGTTCACACGTGTACATGTTCATGTACAGTGTACAGTACATGTATGTACATGTACATTATACAGTACATGTACATGTACACTGTATGATGTACATGTACATGTACACTGTACATGTACAGTGTACATGCCTGGTGTCATCGGTTTTTTGATCGGATAACAGGAAAATTTCCCCAAAACAGGAACTAAATGGAGTTTTACAAAACCACTCAACTAAACTTTCAACTGGACCCTTACAGTTTATTATTTGTGTTGGAATTTAGGTAATTTCTTGTCAGGTAACAAAACCGCTAGATGTAAACACACCGGCATGTGTTTTTGATCCCTTGGCAAAGTAGCAAAGTTTGTTGACATCGATGAAGATACATGTACATGTATGGAATGCGAAATCACTAAAATATGCATGGCGGATTGTCCCAACTTGATTTGTCCTGGCTGATGAATGAAGTTTGTGAAACACACTTTCTGAATCGTTTTCTATTCAAAGATTGTGAATTATTTTATTATTTATTAATTTTTATAATTTTTATTATTTTATTGAATTTATTCCAAGATTGTGAATTGCGTTTTGCATAGAATTGGTATTATGGCATCTTCATGATATTTGGCATCTTCTGAGTGGACAGAAAGCAGACAAATTTTTTTTTTATTAAAGATTAAAGTTGAAACGAGACAAACAAAACAATGTCACTTCAATTTGAGAAACACATTTTAAGTTAACAATCTTGTTGCATTGGCATGCCCTAAATCCCGGACGGCAACATGATCGCGTGACCTGTCATCTGACTTCAGAAGAATTAAAATTACATGTACATGTAGTACCAGGCTTGTCAGTGATCCCTATAATTCTGGACTGAGAAAATCAATACCTCCTCTGTCAGTCAACCAGCACCAGCCACACCACCAATGCCATCTTATAACCCACCCTACTGTACCACAAAAATAAGCCTCAACTCCCAACACAATGAACTAGGTACAAACAGTACATGATGTACATGTACATGTACTACGCAGACAAAAGTTTATTTTGGTGTACATGTATTTGGACACAGATTATGTTTCTTTCCAGGATTGGAAAATTGTTAAAAAAATACTTTAGTAATCTACATTTATAACAAAAATGCGTAAGTTTTTATCTTTTCATTATCGCTTTATCGACTGGAAACTTTATTCTCAACATCCTGAATGTCTTGGATAGCGGGAGTATAGTCTTCACATCAGGGATACTGATCTCCAAGTATCTCGCACGAATTTAATTTTGGGAACCGGATCGAAAACACATGCTGATCGAAAATACTGTACATGACAGTACGATACATGTACGCACATGCATGTATATGTACACGTACATACAGTATGATGTACGTGTACAAATGTACGTGTACATGATCAGTGTGCAGCATTATACAGGTACATGTACAGTACGTGTACATATTGTAGTAGACTTCTAGTAGTACATGTGTACATTGTGTGCATAATATATTTTACATTGTGAATTTAGTGTGTATTTATAACAGTCTGTATAAATTCATGTGCGTGTGTGGCTTATTATGAAGGTTATTACTTTTTAAAGATCCCATTTGAGGCCATTACAGTGTACATACATGTACATGTATACTGTACATTACTCAAACTTCACCTTCATAATTTCTCAGCTTTTACCTATGCCACAATGGTTGCAAGTTGCATACACCTTGTGTAGTCAAGCAGTCACAGTATTGTAAGCAGTGACCTAGGTCCAACCCCCTGTGGCCATAGCACTACTTTGACATTGTCCAAATCAAACAGCTTTACACTTAAGCCTCATGGCATAGTCCTGTACACTTCCTGTTTTGTCCTTGGCTACCCAAAATCCTTTACATGTACAGGTGTATATATATCCCCACTTGGCGTGAGAACAACTTTTGGTTCTACAGTGTATGCCTAAAAAGAAATACCGGTAGTACACTGTACATGTATGTGTATGTGGCCTGTGTGGGAAAGTGTGACATGCCTGTTCACATCCCCAGGTTCTCACTTACTTAATGTACCATACACTGTACGTGCACATAGCCGTTCCCACACTTCTCATACATCATGTAGTTGTACACGTATTTGCTATGAGTGACTTTTCAATTTTATTATGATTGATAATTAAGGCTGGGTCGGTTCGGTCGGCCACACTGGTTCCCGACTGTCCTGATCGGGAACCGGTTCCGGTTTTCCCAAACCAGTGTACCGATAAAATAATAAAACACGTTAGAAAATACGGCGAAGTCGGTTGGATTATTATTGCTGAACATTTAACCAATGGGGTAGTAGTTGATAGCGGTGTGCATCAAAGTCAATCCAAAGAAAAAATAAAAACATTGAAAACTACACACAATTTATGTTAAAGACAAGGTTTTCAAAAGTCCCTCCATCATTCAACTGCTGATAAATGTCGTACTAAAGTCGAGGCAACCTTTATTTCCTTTTCGTTCTCAAAATGAATTGTGCAAACAGAAGGTCATGTTGGCTAGTGAGCTGCGCGCGCACTCACCCCAGCGCGGCGTACATGTACTCCATGGTTGTATGCAGGCACCATAGAGCTCTATGGCAGGCACACAGCGTTGCAGCCACAGCGCGCATTGCGCAATATTTTTTTCTAAACGAACAAACTATTCGATCCGACGTGGATCGGGCGCGAAACCCTTGGCATGATTTAGTTTGGTTTTGTTCCTCCATGTAATAATAATAATTGCAATGCTGGCGCCAAGTGCAGACGTTGAAGTTAGCTGAAAAAGAACGTCCGTCTCATGCAAGACACACTGACCCAACGCCTCTGTTGATTGGACAGCGCGCAGTTATGATTGAACAGCGCGTAACGACTAAGCATATTGGCTGGCGAGAGCCATCATTAACACGTGTTTGCAGGGTCAGTCGTCGGAGTCAAACTCTTTATCGTCGATTTGTTGTTCCTGTGATGATGATGGTGATTTTGCTCCTCGTGAAAAAATATAAATCCAAACACAGCTGAACGTCTATTGTGCGTGTGTGGGACATTCTCTCCAAGCTTGCCTCATGAATATTGATCTTAGTGACGTCACAAAAGTGGAGTGTCATTCAAAGTGTATTTTCGGGAACGAAATGTGATTAAAAAAAATAAATAAAATTTGCCATGATCAAAAGGGTGCTGACTGTTGAAGGCTGCAAACAAATTTCAGTGAGGAAATATATGAGACAAATCACAGCTTCAGTAGTTTATTGAAATACATGTATCATGTACATGTATTACAGTACCGGTATACACATTCACAACCATGCATTTGGAGCACACGCTATTCCTTATAGAGTTAGATTTTTGCCAATTATGGTTGAAGAAAATCGGGACACCGGTTCCCGACCGGTTCAGCGACACCAGTTCCCGGTTTTGAAAATAACCGGGATGTCGCAACGCTAATGCACAATGTCCCCATACACTGTACATGTACTATACATACATACATGTCCATGTGCACGTGTACATTGCACTCACAAATTTGTGTATTTTAAACTTTTTTACTTTATAGACGAAAATGCATTTTAGTGTTAAGATGGTTGTTCACTTTATTTTTCTGTATATAGTTTTGAATGAATGCAAACTTTTATTCTACAGAAAGTGGATGTGAGGACTGCCATGCTTGAAGGAAGATTGGACATAACTCAACTCTCAGTAGCTACGGCAAGAGCAGAAAATAATGTCTGCTTCATCCAAGAGGGCCTCAGGGGTTTCCTCAGAAGAAAAAAGTAGCAAATCTGTGGAGCATAGCCCTACTAAACCTAAGTCTGCTTTATCATCATCTGCAAGGAAAAATGGAAGTGGATACATGGCAAATGGGAGTATTCCTGATAGTGACTCACCTGGCACTGTTTCAATGAGAGAACGTACTCCATCTATAGAACAGCGTAAACTTAGTGCAGGTAGTGCAACCAAGTCATCTAAGAGCAGAATGGAGGCATTGTTATCAAGGAAGGTGACAGGCTCAGCTACATCTGTCAGAACGCCTGCACCACTCACTTCTAGGCCTCCGGTTGGAAAAGGTCCACGAAGGTCTACCTCATCTGACAAAGTGCAAATAGGACCTGAAAATGGCTATGTCCCCGGGCCAGCTCTGAATCAGCCAGGATCTCAAACTGTCAGTGCTCCTCCCAAACGAGAAGTCAGCTCAGCTAGCTCTTGTTCCAGCTCGGAAGGGGAGGAGAAGGCACTCAAAATGACCACATCTTGTAAATCGCCCTCCAGGAGGTCAGGTGTGTTTGAAGATAATGGGAAGAAGGTATCAGGAGGAGGGCCAAGTAGCCAGGCTGGGAAGAGCAGTTCAAGCTCAAAATCCAAAACTCCTCCCAGTGCAAGAAAGTCTTCCCCTCCATCATCTACAGAGAACAGCTCAAGGTTACAACGACAATCGTCTCTTAGATCTTCGCGAAATGGAACTACTCAGTCAACAAGCCGAAAAACTTCATCGAGAACACCATCTAATTCTTCACTGGAAAGTGGACATTCACCTACTAAACTGACTGATAGTGAAAGTAGGAAACTAAGGAATGGAACAGCCAAAAGTAGCAGTGAAGACTCAATAAGTGATAATGAGCGGAAGACAAAAAGTTCACTGTCAAGGACTCCTTCTACGAAGAGAAAGGTTTGCATGGAGATAGTTATGGAAAAGAAAATAGTCAGTACAGGTACATCGAATGGGACTGGTTCAGTTAAAACTGAAAGTAGCATTGGAAAGTCTCCCTCAAGGCACAGCCTGTCTTCCCCAACTGATGAGTGTACCAGTTCCTCTCGGACTAGTCCAACCAAGTCTAAAAGTGCAACCACATTGAAGCAAACTCTTTCGGGAACTCAAACAGGTGCCCGAAGGAAGATACGGACAGCCTCAAGTAGTAGTGACCAAAAACCAAATGGTGCTTGCAGTTCGGACAAATCGCGCATTGGAAGCGCACCAATCATACGTAAGTCTGAGAATACCTTGCCTGCTATTTCACCTTATGCTCCAGTGCGTGCTAAATCTGGATCAATTAGGTCCAGTGATTCAAAACTGAATCTTAAGAGTCCAGACCGCAGTCGGATTATGTCAAAGATGGCAGCTCCGCCACGATCCCGAATTCGAGCCCGAAGCATGGAACCAGCCAATAGGAGTGTTCCAGTGGCTCCCGTAAAAGCCAGTGATGCTGCTGCTAGCACCGTTCCTGCCCCGTCCTCAGAGAGTACAACCACTTCCACTACCATTACTGTAATCCACTCACGTCGGAGCCAGAGTGTTGAACGTCGGTCAAACAAGGATAGCTTTGTTGCCTCACGTCGCCAAGCCTGGGAAGACAAAGTATCTGAACCTCCCGTGGACACAGCTAAGAACGGACCAGTTTCTCCAGAAAAGAGGTTGCAGAGGTCGGGGGTTGGCCGGAGGTCTCTGATAGATGAGAGGAAAGCTATGCTGTTTGGGGGTACAACTCTGGGCACAAGGACCCATGTCAAAGATGCAGAGGTACTGAGGAAGCCAGCATTACCAGTCAAGCCAGCCAGCATTGTAAGCAAGCCTCCAGCCTGGAGAGGTGAACATATGGCTAGCCAAGGAGGGGACATTGAGTTGCACATCAATGAGGACACTCCATCTGCCAAGACTGCCTCCTCTGTTGTCAGTCCTACGTGTGATGCCACAAAGCCAGCTGTTCTACAGGAGAATGTCCAGAAGATCCAGCCTAATGCTATCAACATGATGTCCAACAAGCTGCCTTCATCCATAGGGACTGATGACGTAGACTCTACTAGAAGATACTCACCAAGCAAGGTATTCTGAAAGCTGTTGAATCGTACAGCACCATGTACATGTATTGTAAATGTACGTATTGCATTTAAATAAGATATTTCATTGTGTGGATTGTGGGAATGCATACGGGTACGTACATGTACATGTATGCAAGTACATGTAGATGCTCATACACGTAAGCTCAAACATGCCTTGTGGCTTCTATTACTAGGGTTTTAAGAGCATACATGTACACCTGCATGTAGGTTACATTGGTCATGTACAGTTTTACGCATGAATCTACAATACATTGTACATGTACATGTACCTATGATACTTTGAAATGTACTGTACACTGTGCATGTACTGTACAGTTCATGTATCTACATGTATAGGCTGATTCAGTAAAAATAGTTGCCTGTCAAATTCACTTTACCTGAGAAAAAGCAGAGGCTAGGAATGTGTGCATTAAATGTCGTGATCTGAAATACATGTACAGGTATGGTAAATCAATTTGTTTAGGAATCCCTAGCCAGGTTTGCTACAACATGCAGGTACATGCATGTTTATAGTATTGACTCTTTGTGTTGATGATTTGTGGGTGTAATCAGGTGTGTTATGCCTTTGCCACCTTTTCTTGTGTGTCTAGGAGAATGAGATCATTGGCCTGCCCAATGACAAGTTATACAACCAGAAGATGCCCGTGATTGACAACCAGGAGTATGGTGATGTCCTGGAGAAGTGGTCCATGTTGAAGGAGAACCAGGCCATTAATGAGCTAGGCAAGAAACAAGACAGTCGCAGTCTAGACAACAAGGAGGCAGAGAGTCGACGACAAGCCCTGGTGGAATATAGCAACAGGTATAATACAGTACATGAACTACAACTTTAATTCATATTCGTACAGATTTGGCTTAAGCCGTGTTTCCATTTTGTCAAACTACAAGCAGCTGTGCGGAAGAATGACAAAATTAAGTCCCGTGGGAATGCAGGCTAAACTAACGTCTCTGTTAAGTTACCAAAACCTCGATGTAAGAATAAGAAGCCAAGAGACGTTGCAGAAACTTTCTGCTCAGCCACAGTAACTTAACAGCGCTGAGAAAAAGTCCTGTGGGAACAATCCCACGATGTACGGTAAATCCATCGCGAGCCCGCTGTAAAATGCTCCAGCTTTCCGCAATACATCACAGCTACACACTAATCCCATGTTGGTGCACACAAATTGCTGTGTGGTACCCAGACTCTATCCATCCACTAGTTACTCAAACAATTCACTTTGTATACACTGCTCACATGCTACAAACAATTCTCATCATACACACGATGCCAGGGTGACCTACATGCAGTGTTATAGCTACACTGGTCGGCGGTGGAAGGGGCCGACCACTACGGGTAATTTCCGTCCACCACTCCTGGTGAAAAACAATGCTTCCGACCGGCACTATGTTCACCCCATTATTAACCCAATCTATGTTTGGTTTCGGTAGTAAAATAAATTGTATTTTTTTCTAGCGTAACCGTCTCTCTTTACTTGTTCTGGAAGTTCCGATCAGGCTTGAGTAGCGCAGCGTGATCGTAGTCGTAACTCGTAGTCGTAACTCGTATGCAGCCATGCGGTCGCTGTGCACGTGCACTGTGCAGTATACAGTGTGTGCAAAGACGTGTTGTGTCATGTCACATGTGCCGCGCGTAGGCTGGTTTCGGCCCTACTGCTCCTGTAGCGTTGCTATGGCTTTACCTACAGGCGGAAACCACACCTAGACTTGCCAACCTCGGTAACGTCACGAAGGGAAATCGGTCATAACTAAAATACGCTACTTTCATCATTTGTCTCCGAATGTTGTTTTCGCGTAGTTTAATATTATTCCCTTCGTTATTAATTTTGATAGTGGTACAAGATGTATGAATAAAAAGCAGAGAATACAGGCTTCAATTTGAGGGTAAAATTTACAAATTTGGACGGCGGTCGAAAAACGCTAGTTTGACTCTTTTTTGTCTCCGTCATTTTGGCTCGATCAACCGCGGCCGCACGGAGCGATTTTGCAATTTTCAACTTCCGATATCTCAAGAAATGAATGAAAAAACCTTCTCAAATTTTCTAGAATTCTAGAAAATACACTTTGGTTGACCGCGATACTTGAAACATTGCTAGTATAACTGTAATAAACATTAGTTTATTTGTTAGAAAACAACTGTAAGGGCTGGCGGAAGTCTACTAATCATTGCACATGTACTGAGCGCACACACAGTCAATTCAAACATGTACAGTGTACATTATTCTTCAAGTTTTGTTGTTCAGTTTACTTGTTTATTAATGATTTATACACTGTACATGACTAACACCAAAACTTGCAGTAAAGTTAATTTTATTAAATAATTAATCAATTTAATGTGATTAATTGATTTAATTTAACAGTACTGTACATGTAATACAAGTTTTGTTGCTCTCATTTTGACCGCAGTCGCTAATCGCGAGGCTTCGTTCACGAGAGCAACTTCTTGTTGGTGAAATTTGAACCACCACTACAAATACCCTAGCTACAACACTGCCTACATGTACTTGCAAATCTCAAAATTTAGTGGGCCTGACGTTTCGATCCTAGCAAGACCTTTCTCAAAGGCAGAGTGACAAGGACAAAACAGATACATTTACACGAAGGAAGGGGGAAGACAGTGAATAGGACATGGATGAGAAACAAAGGACAAAGAGGACAAAGAGGAAAGCTGGAAGGGTGAGATCAAAGGGAAGGGCAAGGGCAAGGAGTAGGGTAGGGATTACTTTTATCTTCCTAAATTGAGAGGCCATTTTGTCGTTTGAGGACTTTCAGCGTGAAGGGGTTTACACTTTACTGTGAACGAATTACATGTGTACAATGCAGTACACTACTGCGATGGTAATCAGTATTGTAGACGCACAGGTGGCTGAATAAGCAACACTGGAACCAGTGTGCATTGAGTCGTTATAATGTAGAAATTCTTTCTAGAATGTCATGGAAAGTTAACGCTTGGCTGCGGGACAAAAAGTTGTGTGGGAACATGGTTTGAATTTAAGATGGGATGGTAAAGACACCAGAAAAGGTGAACATACACAAGTCATAATGCAGATTGCTGATTGAAGTAAAAGTTGAAGAAATAGATTTTTATGTATTCAGTGAACTTCCAATATTTTCAAAATCTGAAATTTTTCAAACATTTCGTGTTTGCCATTTAAAGCGCAAGCTACATTACATATACTGGCAGCTTTGCCTCATTGACTAAATCAACGGACCACTTTCTAAATATAAAAAGGCCTTTTGGGCTGACATGCATGCTCATGTGATAGAAAGCACCCAATTTATCATTTCCCTATGGACCAGGGAGAAACATACATGCACGTGTACACATGCACCTTGCCTATGTAATTATGTGAACCATTGAAGTGGTAATTTCCTGTGCCATACATGTAAATACTGGGACTTTACATGTACATGACATGTAGCTGACTGACATCTGTGCATATGCAGGATGTGAGCATTGCTTGAAATAGACAGGAAACCCTTACCTACATGTATAAGGGATACCTTAATACCCTCAGACACTCTCAGTGTCAGCACACATGTACATGTACATGTACATGTATGTGTATCAGTAGACTGTCTGGAAATGCTTACATGTATTTGGTGCTTGATCTGGCTGCACTCTACCTCTTGTGGGTTTCTAGACCAATGATTTGCTCCATATTCACCTCATTGTGATTATGACTGAGCCATGCTTATGTACTGTACATGTACATGTACATGTACCGGTATGTACACATGTAGTACACATGTACATGTACTTGTGTATGCGTGTACAATGTACCGTACACGCATGCACATGTACAGTACATACATGTACATGTACAGTACATGCATCTTGTACTGGCTTCTACCACTTCCTCTTTGCAGTTGCACAAATGAACCCTGCCAGTTTGGACCATAAACATTGCACACTTTGTTAAAGAATACTCAAGATTTATACATGAATACCTTTTTTATTTTCACCTGTAAACATACATGTGTAGAGTGTAGTGATAAGGCATACATGTACAAACTGTACAATGTATACATGTACATGTATGATGTACATGTAGTATTGTTTTAGGCATGCAGCAAAAAGAAATGGAGACAACTCCATGTATGGACAGCAGGTCAGTACATGCAGAATAAACTGAGTGAAATCAATTCCAGTCCATTTAGATTCCCACTTTGGTGGTGGACAACTGTTAGTGTTAAGAAGAGCTTGAATGAAAGCACCTCCTTCCTTCTTCATGCATAACGGCACTCCTTGCAACTCAACCCAAGTACACATGTAAGTGAACTCTAGTCTTAGAATGGATCCATCTTATGTGTTCAAACAGCTGCATAGTCCCCAGACCCTTGGCGTAGTACACACACATGTACAGGTACAGCTGTACCACACAAATATACAGTAGTCCTTACACAAACATTGACTGCTGGACTCAGAAATGGACAAATCAGTCAGTGCAGAAGCATATATGCTATGAAGGATTTGTCCCTATCAAGCTTTGGGCAATAGTACAGTAGTCTTACTGTACATGTACACTGTAGATCAGATATTGTATCATTAACTTCCATTATCACACTTTTTATTGCAATACATGTACATGTACATCCATGTGTGTACAATGTATTATACACATATATATTGAAAACTTGTGCCATGATTGATTTGCACATCATAGTCATCCAAATCCTGCAATAGCATTGAGTTCATTATCCTGCCTAATAGTACATGTACATTGTACATACACTTGTACATGTACATGTACATGTAGGTTGGGCCTTCTCAACCTATTCAAACATTACCTGGGCTGGGCTTTACAATACATCATAACTCAGCCTTCGATGGATAACCCTTCATACATGTACATGTAAGTTCTGCTGGTTCATATGATTTCTGTGCATCGCTCTTCGTTGTGCGATTGATTGTGAGTTGCAACTATGATGAGTTTGATGAATTTGAGTGCTGGTCTTCACTCGTGGCTAGAGCAGACCACCATTTGTATTCTGTACAGTGCAGAATACAAAAATTACTTTATATTAATGTACATGTACATGCACACGGTCATGTACAAAGTAACATTTTTCACAAGCTTGACACTTTGAAATGCATATCTAAACAAATAAACAGTAACATTTAACATAGTAGGATACATTACAGTAATTTGCAGAATTTAAGCCACTGCCTATTCATTGATTTTGCCCATAAGGTTTGTACAAAGGGCAGATTTTATGCTTAGCCTTGAAGAATACAATTTACAACATATGTACATGACATATTTATGGGACAGTTCTTTTTGCCCCCAAAATGAATATATCAAATCTTACCTGAAAGTCAAACAGAAAAGGAAATTGTTACCTGAGGTACACATAATTTATCAAAGAAAGTGACCAAAGAAGGTCTTGCTTGGTAAATTGTAGTGTTTGAAGGTGTTACCTTTTTTCACTACTCACATATACTCTTAAAATTTGACAACTTGTCAATGGATCGTGCAAAAATAATGCCGAAGCACCAGACTTTAACTAGTGCATAGGGCATAATGACAAATGCGTCAACTGATTTTACCAAAGTGATCCATGAAACTTGTTCACCTTCAATACGTTTGCTGTTTAACTCTATGAATGATTAGCTTTTAAGTCTACTGTATATAACATGTAGTGCGACAAGACTGGCATCATCTTATATATCGTCTGGTTTTCACCTCCACTAATACATTTACACTTGTACATTGGACATTGTCTTCTTGCCTCACCCCAAGCTAATGTTAGACTGGCTCATTGCACTTCCACAGAGAGCTAGAGTCCAACTACATCAAGCAAATCAGTGAGCCTAATCCGACGGAAGATTGCCCTCCAGAGGCCAAAGATGGCCACTACTATCAACGCATTGTCAATGAGGAGCAAGCCCATATCGAGTCTCTATGCACACTTGCCAACAAAGACTTGGAGAAAGAACTCTCTGAAGAAGGTAGGAGTACGTACTGTAACACTAATCTTGGTTTATAGTATCCTGACATACCCTGATGTATCCTGATGTACATGTACATGTACCCTTGCATACCCTGATGTACCGTACCAGTCAAAAATAAGTAGACTCCACACGAAAGTCCTTTCGCGAAAATATTTTAGAAATTTTGGTCGACCCCCCCAAATTTACGCGTTTCGCGAAAAGCTTTCGCGAAGCATTCACGAAGCATTCACGAAGAAGGCATGAAGCAACTTCCCTAAATAAAATAATGACGAAACATGTGTATAGCACCACCTATGTAATTGCTGCAGTGCCCTTAAAATTGGATGATTTTCACGGCAACGAATTTCTGTGCCTGTAAAGTGCCGCCGTACCCTTTTGCCTTTCGGCCGACGGGATAGTTGGGCAGATCGGACTGCCGCCCGCCGCACGGCCATAAGCACAGCGCGCATGAAATAATAATCCGGACTGCTGTGAAACATTGCGCATTCTGTGCACAACAGTGGTTGCGTGATAGATAGATTGCGCAACAACACGTGGTTGGTTGCGTGTGAAAGTAGAATCATATAAAGAGCTGTCAAAAGTTTGCGCAGTTAGCACAGCGCGCATTAATTGCATACAGACTTCTGTGAAACATTGCGCATTCTGTGCACAACAGTACAAGGACGTACTGTGCGTGTGTCAACAAACTTTTTGTCTGTGGTTACCACTACCAGTGAATCTTGACATCGCTGTCTGTACCAAACAACAGGTACCAACGGTACATGTAGTTGGAAGTGACGTGCGTTGCACGATAGATAGATTGCGCACCAACACGTGGTTGGGGTAAGTGCGTACGTGCGTACGTAAGTAGAATCTAAGGGCTGTCAAAAGTTTGCACGTTCGCGGGTGCCTTTTCAAAGTTTTAATGATGCCCTGAAAGGAGAAAGCTAGACAGCAAAACGAGCTACTACTTAATGATACAGCACACAAATGTTGCAAACTTTATTCCCTTTTTTCAGGTAGGCCTACGAACGTGATCGTTTTTCAAGTTATTCTCACATTTTTGACGAGAAAGTTTTGGCATGGCTGACTAGCACCCTGGCCATACCTGATTGATACAGTCCATGTTCAGTGAGAAGGCGTGTTGGCGGCTGAGTAAAATTAGGGGGGACGGGCAAAATTTCTAAATCGCGCATGCTTCGCGAAAATATTTTCACGAAAGGACTTTCGTGTGGAGTCTACTTATTTTTGACTGGTATGGTATCTTGATATACCCTGATTTACATGCACCGGTACATGTACAATGCACCCTGACGAACATGTACCCTGATGTGCATGTACAATGCACTCTGGCATACCCTGATGTACCCTGACACTGACATAACCTGATCTACTCTGACATACCCTGACATACCCTGATGTACCCTAGCATACCCCAATGTACCCTGGCATACCCCAGGCCTTGAATTTGGTAATTTTTAGGGCAAGGCCACTTTGGCCTTGAATGATGCAAAATTTTCGGGGGCACCAAGGCCAGTGGGTAGGGCACCAAGGCCAAAAAACAAAATTGGGAAAGGGCACAGAGGCCAAATGGAAATAAATTGTACAAAGTTATCATTTTTGCATGCCCTGCTATATACATGTACTATGCATACAGTGAAACCTGCTTATTCGGCCACCTCTATAAAAGGGTCTTTTGTCACCTTTCAAAGTCCCCATCGACATTGCAAGTTACAATATTGCGGTCACTGTCCAACGCGGCCAGCGGCCAGACCTCTTGGAACGGCGCGTGTACATTTGCATTGAGGATAAACCTCCACATTCTGGCAAATGAAGAGATAAAGGGCGCCCTCTTTTGGCGCACCAAATCTCCAAAGTCAGAAAACTAGACGTCTTCTATGTTGGTCACACGTTCTTGTGTTGAGGGTGCCGACTATTTATTTCCGATGCATGGTTACACATTAATGCGGCTGTTGTCGACACGATCGCGCATTATTTTGACTTCTCTGTCTTATCGAGTTGACATCGCTCCCCGATAATCCAAATAAAATACATGTAGTCTAAAAACAACTGTAAATATGCTTACCAATGCAAAAAAAGGGCACGACGGCCAAGGTAAAAATAGGGCACGGCCAAAGTGGCCGTGAAGACGGGGATTTTTGCGGGGCACCTCGGCCAGTAAAGAGGGCAACGACGGCACTGGCCGTCGTGGCCGTCGTTCAATTCAAGGCCTGATACCCTGATGTAACATTACATACCTCGATGTACCTCGACATACCCTGATTTACCCTGGCTTACCCGGATGTACCTTGACATACTGTAATGTACATGTACCCTTACATAACCTGATGTATCTTAACATACATGTACTGTAATGTACCCTGACATACATGTAGGCCTACTGTAATGTACCCTGACATACACTGTACATATACCCCGGTGTACCTTGACATACATGTAGGCCTACAGAAATGTACCCTGACATACACTGTACATATACCCCGGTGTACCTTGACATACAGTACATGTACCCTGATTTACCCTGACGTACCCCGATGAACATGTACCTTGACATACTGTAATGTACCCTTACATACCCTGATATATACCTAAGTGACATACTCTGATTTACCCTGACATACATTGTACATGTACATGTACCCTGATGTACCCATGACATACCCCGATGTACATACAGGTACATCTATGTACCATGACATACTGTAATGTACCCTTACATACCCTGATGTACATTGTACATGTACCTTGACAGACCCTGATTTTCCCTGGCATATATCTGTGATGTACCCCGATGTATCCTAATGTACCCTGACATACCCGGACGTACCCTGATGTTACCCGACATATCTGATATACATGTACCCTGGCATATCCTGATGTTCCCTGTCATACAGTGTACCTTGATATAGTTAGAATAGGCTAAAGATAAAAGAAAAAAGATAATCAGAAGGAAGCTTCCTATTTCAGATCTTTCAATGGAACTTCTAGTCACATTGTTCAAATTTATCACATTGTTTTCCCTGCAGCTTGTGGTAAGCTGAGAGCATCCATTGGAAAGGCCTCCCTCCTCATGAACAAGAAATTCAAACAGTTCCGTGGCCTTTGTGAGCAGAATATAGTAAGTCAGCTGTTTACAATTATGACTCCAGCTTCATTTACCCACTTCACGTTGGGCCCATTTCCAGTTCTCTTGACTGCCATCATAGGGATTTTTGAACATTGTGTTGGGTTGCGCTGAAGATAGTGTGTGGAATTCCACTGCCTGTCCGATGACTGTTGGGCTGTGTGACGTGCCAATGCAATGTCTCCCATAGCAGTGCGCTATCCCTCATCATCCAATGCAATTGTTGCCGCTAATCTGGCAATTCATGTGGCAACAAAAAAGGACTTTGTCTTGGTTTGTATTGAAAAGAGTCTGTGTTTAAACCTTGGACAATAGTGGTGCCTGGATATTTTAATTTTGTTTTTGTTTTTTGGGGGGCAATTCGGAGGTCCCGGCACGAAGTGGTTACGAAGACTTCATTCCATGTTCTTAACCACTTCGCTCCTGGGGTTTTTTCAGCGCCGATGACCACCATACGGGGGTTACAGTGCATCATTTTCAAATCTCGCTAAAACAATCGGAACAATAATCTGTGAAATAAATTAATAAGGGTGTACTATGGGTACAAGAGAGTAAAACCTGGCACAATTCAGACGTCGTTGTGGCTTTTGTCAAGAGATTATCCGTTCGAAAAAGGGCCCATTGTGCTTCGTCAATGGACCGTAACGGACTTGTGTTTGTGTGTGTGCGTGTACGGTGCTGTCAATCCCTGACCGCAGACTCCAGCCTCCACTCCAGGCAGTCAAATCTTTGAGTTGGTCGGCCACAACCGAGCGTACAGATTACGGTAAAGAATGTGGGGGGAATTCCAATGCCAGACCAACGACTGTTGGGCTGTGTGGCATGCAAAGACAATGTCCCCCGCGTGCTCTCAGTGGCAGCGCAGTATCCCTTGATCCTCCACAGTAAAAGTCCCACAATTGCACAATTACTGCTGCTAATCTTGCAATTCATGTGGCAAATTGCATCAAAAAGGGTCTTTGTACTGATTCGCATTGCTTTGCTCTAAGCTGAAAAGAATCTTTGTTTAGAATGTGGACAATAGTGGTGCCCAGATTTGGAGGGTCCCGTCACATAGTCAAGCCAATGGAGCTCCGGATTCGGAGGTCCCGGCGTGAAGTGGTTAACATAGATTTGCCTGTGGAGTGCTAATCCACCTTGGAATAAGAGTCTATCCATTGTATCAAAATTAAAAGGTCCATTTCTTTAATGTAGACACAAATCATGTTAGTAAGTTTGTTTTCTTTTCTTTTGATAGAATCCTGTGGAAGGTGAAGCACTGTCAGTGACCAATCTAGATCTGACAGGTTTCTGGGACATGGTGCTGATTCAGGTGGAGGATGTTAACAGCATGTTTTCTGAGATTGAAGAACTGCGACAGAATGGATGGCGAACACCCAAACAGTCACCACAGCTGAAACTGAGGGTAGGTTGTAGCATTGGCAGTGTTGTAGGATCTGCCTTGCTATGCCATTGACCTTGCTATGCCATTGACCTTGCTATGCCATTGACCTTGCTATGCCATTGACCTTGCTATGCCATTGACCTTGCTATGCAATTGAACAAGGAAATCATTCTGTAAGGATCCAAAACTAGGTGTAGGCCCTTGACACAGTTACTGAAGATAAACACATGAGGTACCGACAAAGCACTTGAAGAACTGACTTGACAAATTTTATTACCCTGTTTCAGTCAGTGTTACTCATTATGCATGTTGTCATAAATTATAGTAGTAACTGTGTACAGATCTTTAAGTCGTGTCACTTATTAGTGATATACAAAAATGTTTCAAACTGCTTACTGACTGAAATTACCAAAATGCAAATCTAAAAATTTAGTATGCCTGACGTTTCGATCCTAGCAGGACCTTTCTCAAAGGCAGAGTGACAAGGACAAAACAAATACATGTACACGAAGGAAGGGGGAAGAGAGTGAATATGACATCAGGGCTTGAATTGAACGATGGCCACGACGGCCAGTGCCGTCGTTGCCCTCTTTACTGGCCGAGGTGCCCCGCAAAAATTCACGGCCAGTTTGGCCATGCCCTATTTTTATTTTGGCCGTCGTGCCCTTTTTTGCATTGGTAAGCATATTTACAGTTGTGTTTATTTGGATTATCGGGGAGCGATGTCAACTCAATAACACAGAAAAGTCAAACGAATGCGTGATCATGTCGACAACAGCTGCGTTAATGTGTAACCATGCATCAGAAATAAATAGTCAGCAGCCTCAACACAAGAACATGTGACCAAGATGAAAGATGTCAAGGTTTCTGACGTGGAAATTTGGTGCGCCAAAAGAGGGCGCCCCTTATTTCTTCGTTGGCCGGAATGTGGAGGTTTATCCTCAATGCAAATGTACACGCGCCGTTCCAAGTGGTATGGCTGCTGGCCGCGTTGGACAGTGACCGCAATATAGTAACTTGCAATGTCGATGGGGACTTTGAAAAGTGGCAGTTATGGACAAAAAGCCCCTTTAGTTTTATAGACCTCTAGATAAGCAGGTTTCACTGTATGTATAGTACATATAATTGCATGCAGCAGGGCATACAAAAATGTTTGCCTTGTTGCCCTATCCACTGGCATTGGTGCCCCCGAAAATTTTGCATCATTCAAGGCCAAAGTGGCCTTGCCCTGAAAATTACCAAATTCAAGGCCTGTGACATGGATGAGAAACAAAGGACAGAGGAAAGCTGGAAGGGTTAGATCAAAGGGAAGGGCAAGGAGTGGGTAGGAATTAGTGAGAAGAGGGGGAAAGATCAAAGAGAGAAGTGTGGAGGAGTGAACACAAAAGAAGGATTATCTTAATTAAGGTTAAGAACTAAATGTATCTGAGCCATTCCACTAACCAGGTGCAGTGAAACCTCAACAGAGTAACATGCTAAACTGTTCCCAACTGCTTACTGACTGGAAATGACCAAAACGTAAATACCAAACATTAGGAGGGCCTGATGTTTCGATCCTAGCAAGACCTTTCTCAAAGGCAGAATGGCTGGGACAAAACCAAATAGGAAGGGAAGAGAGACATGGATGACAGACAAAGGACAAAAGATAGCTGGTAGGGTGGAATCAAAGGGAAAGGCAGGGGTAGGGTAGGGACTAGTTAGTAGAGAAGGAAAAGATCAAATGGAGAGGGTTTAAGAGAGAAGTGGGGGAGTGTACCGGTATACAAAAGTGACAACCGGAGGAATGGTGATATTGATGAGTGTCAGTAGGCTTAGAATGAGTAGTTAGTGAGCTACATGTACATGTGTATTGTCTTTCTGAATGGGAAACCCAGTAAGTGGGCTTGGTGGAGTGAGTGTTCCCATGTGAACTTATTGGTGCTATGGAAAGAGTTGTGTGATCACAGTCTGTGGTAATGCTCAGTAAGATCTTGGCTGAGCATTACTTGGTCAACTTTGGTGGGATTGGGACAAAAGTTCAAAGTCTTGGATAGAAGCCTATTTTCAACATCAGTTATAGATGAGGAGGAAAGGTTGATGACCATGTTAGTAGGGGTGATAGTGTGGACTGGTGACTTGATCTCCTGAAGCAGCTAGATATGCGTTGTTTTGCACCAATCTTCTTGTTTCTATGGTCATTAAGAACCGATTCTATGTCATGGAGACCTTGTACCACATGCAGAGCAACTTGAGGGGAGTTTAGAACTGGTGTCTTCATATCCTGGACGACAGCCTGAAGTGTAATTTTGCATTATTCAGAAAGAACCTTGATGAGTTGAATAAAAGCACTGTAGAGATTTTGATTCCATTTTTTTAGTAGGTGAGGAGTGAGTTTTCCAATTTGGGGAGTGACAGATACATATCTGTAAGTGTAAGCCAGTAGGGTTCAGGCGAGAGACTGAGAACAAGTTGTAGTTGTATGCTATGTATGAGTGGACATACCGTGTGAAGAAACAAGTTGTCCTGATGAAAGGGGTACTGAGAAGCCTGTTCTTTCAACTTTCTGAGCAGTTGAAAGAAACAGATGGGTTTGTTCATAGCTTCATATTATTGAAATAACATTGAAACCGCACTATTAGTACTCCGTGCTTTTGTCTTGGCATCTTGCAGTGCATAATATGTTTTGTACTCATCCCTCAATGCTCACAGACAAACACCAAGAGGCCCTCATCTCTGACGTCCCCTCCCCCATCTCCGGGTGTCTACAAGCCCTCTGGCAATCCGCTGGCCCAGGTGGACCCCAAGGTCAAGGCTGAGAGAGAAAAGAAGGCTGCCAAGATGCGGCAGGCCAGGGATGAGGCACGCAAGCGACTCCTGGCAGCCAAGAAGGCAGCAGCAAGGAAGAGAGTCAAATCAGAGGATGGAGATCCCCAGGTACCAGTCGAGATATTCACTCCGGATAAATGAAAAGTCAACATTTGAGTTTGCCAGGAAATTTAACGAGATCTAATGAGATTTGCAGTTCTGTTGACATTTTAGGGTATTTGAGGAACAGGATACCCAAATTTTGAAATCGTCGGTACCTGGATAACCGCCATTCAATGTAAAACATAAGAAATTAAGAACCCGGAAGTACGTTGAGTAATGCTCGCTGGTCGCTATCGCAGTATCGGAGCGCCGCGCCAGGCATGCTTTCAGTTTCAATAAAACCGGCAACATTGATAATAAAATTGGCAACAAGCAACATCGATTGAAAAAAACCTTCACTGGGTTTCTTTGACGACCAAAACAATTAAGCAGCATTGTTTTAACATTCTGCGGTCATTAGAATCATGGTGTCCGAAACGAAAACGATCATTTGTGAAATCTACAGGGAGAGTGCTGTATCACGACACGTGCATCTTGTAGACTGGTTCTCTCCCATTCGGCCAGTATTAAAACCGCATGTGTGAGGCCGCTGAGGCGGGAACCATGCTGAAAAAACACCTCGTGCATGCGCCCGTACTGCGGCATATTCAAGTGCTTACGTGTGGTACACAAGCCCTTCGTGTTGCATCATCGCACTGCACATGGTGCGGAGTGCGTTGGTTTCGCGACAAAAAAAACATTTGGCAGGGTCATATTCCAGACATGCGCAGTCCGATTAGGTCATATTTCAGTTACGTGCAGTTTGGCGGCCTTGGCCTGCAAAACAATAATTTTTGAATCGCGATCCACTTTCCGAAAATATTGCCGTGTGTAGACTCGTGCATAAAAACAAATCGATTCTTGAATCGCGATGATGCGGTCCACTTTTCGACGGTTTTCTCTTTCTAGCGGGATTGCACCTTATGATAACCATGGCTAAAAAGACAACTCGATTCAATAAGACCAATAATCTAGCATTCAGTTGTTACAGTTTCGGTTCCTCTTTTAAAGTATTTAATCGGAGGCCACTGCGTCTTACAATCTCATAAACAAAGTAAAGATACGTTGGTCTTAAAAAAAATTGGATACCCGAACTAAAAAAAATGGAACCGGGTATCCGATGCCTTCGGGTGGGTTTCGGATACCCGGGTTTTCAGCCCAGCCCTAGCTTAGATTTGTGCACTTTTCCACAAGGGTTATACAGGTATGTCCATTTTGATTGCAAATGACCATGTGGAGCATTTACCACAAACATAGTTGTGCCCAAAGATCCTGTAGCGCGAAGCGCACAAGATAGCCTACCGTACTCTGCGTAAAAGGTGAAGTTGCTTGGCAACAGAGTGCTCTGTCGTCTGCTTTCAGTGCTCCGGATGTGAAGTGGGAAAGTCACAGTGACTAAGAGACGACATTGGATGCGTGAACAGAATGTGATAACTTTTGATGTGATGTGACCACGCGATGGAGTAAACACGTGCGACTTTGCTTACTAAAATGGCCTCCAGTGCGTACTTCATCCGGATGCATGTGATCTTGCAAGAGTAGGCTATCTTGTACGCTTCGTGCGCTGTAGGATCTTTGGTTGTGCCCCCATTGATAGAAACTAGCAATGTGCCTAGTGCAATTAGTTCTTACATGTTTGAGTGGAGGAGCATTTACTTATAAAAGCAATTCTAATGTAACCACATCCTGATGGTGAACAAGTTTTCTTCTTTGAGGTGCAATGTGGAAAATGCATGCTGTACTTTGAAGCAGCTTCATTAGATAAATTCAGGTGTGGATAGATCATTCAGTGGTCTCCATAACTTTCTCGGGAAACCTAAAGTAAATGTCTTAGAAGACCTTGATTCATCACCCGGTATGTCCACTCATACATAGCATACATCTTCAAATATATTCCAGGTGACCATGTTCAACAGCGAACCTATTCAGGTATCAAACTGCAAAGGGGTTCTTATGTACATAGATGATGCTATGTTTGCTTAAAGGGTCATGGTTTGATGATTTCATAACCCAACACAATGTGAAAGAAACACAGATTTCTGAAACAATGTTTATTTTTATGTTATTCTTTGGCCTCTCACATGTGTGAGTCCAGAACCCTAAGGTGTCAGTGGTCTATCAGACAAGATTGCTTTCTGATAATAAGTCATCAGAAATTAAACATGAAATAATTTTTAACTATTAGAGCCGTCTTGTCGTGTTCAGTGTTTGTTGTCCCTTATTCATTGAATCTGTCCCCACAAGAACCATCGTTTACATGTGTCTGTTGCTACATGCTGAAAAATGTATGAGACTTTAGATGTTGCTATTCGATAGCTTTGTGATAGCAGCCACCAATATGGACGTCCATTATTTATTTGTAGTGGTTTATGATCCCAGTCAAAGACAAGTATGAAATGGACATAGAATACAACTCAGGAGATAGTTGTCAAGGGAACACGTGGAGTCAGTTGGGGGCAAAGAAATGTATAAATTTGTAATCGAGCTATTTTATGAATTATGCCTAGCCTAGACATAGCAATGTAGTTTTTGTCCTAGTATCACAACATAACACTGCATGTATGTTTTCCTTTTATTTTTTCATTTTAAGAGTTTCTATAATCTGGAATTGCATTACATAAGTGTGTCTATGTTTAAACCAGAAGTTAAATCAACGTGTAGTTTAGGAAGAAAAAGATTGTTCTTTTTGTTTCCTTTACTGAAATTGCTTTTAAGACTTGCCATATTTGTCATTTCAAGTTCAAATTGTAAAAAGGAATGGGCATCAGAGTGCTAAGAAAGTGAAATATTTTATAAGTTTGAGGTAAGCTGTAGTAAGGGTGATATATTTGTCATCCAAGAAGCTACATGTTCTGTTGATTGCTGTATTTGCTTTTACCTTCAATATTACTGGATGCTTAGTCTGCTCTTCATTACAGGAGCACATCACATTACTGCAACGTATTTTTGTAATCAAGCATTTCAAATGTCAGCATGAAGCATTCTGGGATGGTTGCATTTGGTGTGTGATGGAAATAAAGTGGATTGATGCTAGTCTCATGCATCAGTTTGGTTTTAGGAGATACATGTAGGTCTGGAACATTTTCCTTGTCTTTTGTCAATGAGAGACAGTGGTGGAATGATGCACATGTATTTCTGTTCAATTTGGAGTTATTCTTTGTTTTTAAAGTGCCTTAATTTGGGAAAGGTTTGAAAAAATAATTCAGTCCTTAAAAGACAGGTTAAATCATTTTAATTTAAATATCTTACTGTACAAAATACCACACCCTGCATATATTTCTTGACTAATTATTTGTTCTTTGTAAATTTATTTAATTCACCATGAACAAATTGTATGTGCTTATAGTCCTGTCTTCACAATGCACATAAAACTAATGCAAATTGTTGGGGTAACACT
Source organism: Luidia sarsii (assembly GCA_949987565.1). Classification (NCBI taxonomy): domain Eukaryota; kingdom Metazoa; phylum Echinodermata; class Asteroidea; order Paxillosida; family Luidiidae; genus Luidia; species Luidia sarsii. The sequence continues at coordinate 7,222,726 of OX465106.1, read as the reverse complement.
TGTAATATGACCGAGTTACCTGTTCTCTAGATAAACCAGAGAGGAATAGGACATCCTCTGTAGCCCATAAAACTGGGCTACATTCAGTCAATCTAAGTTCAAACTTTACAGCTCATAGAATGCTAAGCATGTCAAGGTCCCCACATTGAGTGATTTTTTTATTTGTTAAAGGTCAAAGAAATATCTTTGATGTTGTAATTGTCAGCACTGCCTGGGTCCTTGTCTCTAGGCATTGAATCCTATCATGGAGGGCAAGTAGGAATCTTTGCTGTGGGGATTTATAGAGTGAGTGCTTTACTATCAATCTCAGTATTTTGCAAGGACATTGGGCATTGTGTGGGCTGTATGAGGGATTTGACTCTTAGGACCAGTGATTTGAAACTCATGCTTGCTCTGGTAGAGAAATGATGCTATAGTTCTGGAAGCAGATTTGAAATCATTTTTCAGCAATGATGGTATGTCACAATCACATGATGTTAAGAATATCGTAGAGAATTTTGGCTTCAGTCACCAGGTATTTATGTACATGTTTATTTATATTGCAGTAGGTACTGAGGAGTGAAACGTACACAAGTGCAATGGGGTTAAAAACTTTGTATGTCTAAGTCATCTAGACTGGTACCCTGAAGCATCTCATTGATTTTTCACACCGGTTGTGATCAGACAGGGCCAACCATCTGTGGTTCACACTAGTCAGCCTGTAAGCTTCATGGCAGCGTAGTCACGGTTGGTTGCAACTCTAACCCAGGAAAACAATTAAACAGTAAGCATGTTCTCAAGGATCAAAGCTTTAAGAAGAAATGAATGATCATTTCATTTGCTTGAACTGTGGTTTAACAGTGTACAAAATGTTGTGTGTGTGTGTTTGTAGTTATATGATCTATGTACAGTGTAACAAAGTATGGATTCTGTAAATGTGTTTCCGCCTAAGAGTGCTAGGCCTGCTTGTATATTGGTTATTTTTCTATGTTTCAGTCAAACTAAAAATGGTTGAATTTTCCTCATCTGGTCTACCTTTAAATTTAGACAGAGCTAAGACAATAACTGTACTGCACAGGAACTTGAACCTGAGACCTCAGGAAAAAATATACTAGCACTCTACATGTAGGTTATACAGCTGCTTGAATGGTGCCCTTCCAAACTTCCTGTAGACAACTGTCTTGACATCATGAATTCATGATGTGGGGTTGGATACCAGTTCAATGAGCTATATCAGCCATATTTGTATGTGTATAATTATATAATCATCTGTGTATGTATGTATAATTAAACATTAATCAGCTGATTGGAGTAGTGTTTAATCCATCAATGTTGACACCAGAAACAGGTCAAGCAGGCAAATGCAAACACCAACTTCATAATCATGCCTAGCTCATCTTTCACTGAATTAATATTCCCTTAAACATCTATACACTGAAAATCCTTAATGTTGCTAAATATTTTTTTCCAAATTAAAACTGTATTTTTTCAAAAGGGGTTTACATAATGATGTCTTTTTGCACATTGTAAATATGACTTCACTGGTCAGCTCAGCCTCATCAACATCTTGGATGTAGACAGTGTTGTGGTCTTACACTTACTTAACATCTGCTTATTTCTTAGTGCATTTATCAAACCATCTTCTTCTGTATCGGCCCGACTAAGTTTGTCATAGCTGTAGCTGTAACATGCCAGAGTACTTCCTTTATTCACATGCTCAATTAATGAATTCATGATTGAATTCAGCCATAGTTTGCCAATTGCCACACAACCTGAAGATTGCCAACATAGCATGTGATATCAGTCTTGTAGCACGAGTAGCCTAGGCCATAGGTTGACTTTATGTATGCCAGGCTAGGCCTGGTGGCTAGCTCAGGTGGCTAGCTCGAGATGATCAATTGAAAATGGTATATTAACTATTGGACAAATTTATCAGGTTGGGAAAAATCTTCTAAAAAGGCTGTTTAATGTTTATGCTCACTAACTCTACTTTGATATGGTGCCCTTTGCCAGGAGTGATGACAAATACATGTATATTGGAAGCTGGAATATAGGCATGATAAGTGTACATATACATGTATATCCTTGTCAGTCACTATGGATGATGAGTTATGTATTTGCCTTCCACTTCCATCTATAGGAATGGAAAGCAGTTACAAATCTGATGGAATTGTAATGCTCAAAGAAAAAAACAAAGAAAAGTTGGTTTGAAAGTATTCTCAATGCACACTTACATGTCTATAACATACATGTACATGTAATGATATAAAGACTGCTGAGACCTCTTGAATCAGTCTTGACTTAATGAATTTGTGATCTTTACACTAATGAAAATGAACTGGACCAAAGATCATATGTGGGAATGAGTACACAAACAGGAATATGTTATATACAGGTATTTCCATAAATGCAGGTTGCTGTGGGAGCACAGATATGGATACTTTAACAGATATCACATGTTAATTTTCATTCTTGGATTATTTCTTTTGGTCTTTGTTGTGTTTTGCTTTGTAAGGATATTCCATATTAATTGTTGTTTCTCTAAGATATGTTTATTTAACTTGATGCTACATTACAAGTACATCCATGGTGGTGGAAGGTGGACAACTGCATTTCCGTTGAATGAAAATATTATCAACTGCCATTGCCCACCATAGGACAACATGTAGGAACCCTTTGATGACATCTAGAACAAATTTTAGGTCAAAACAAATGTGTGTAGGCACTTATCAATCCCTCCATTGTAAATAGTTTGAAACTGATCTTGCCATCCAAGATGCCAAGATGTAGCAAGATGCCATCATTACTGAGTGTTGGCAGCGGCAAGTCATTTAGCGATGATCGTACAATTTAACGATATGCAGATAGAGTACCAAAATCAGTAGCTGACCCAAACTGCATGTAGCCATGATTGTATTTGTCCACACAACCATATTAACCTACATCCTACATGCAGTATGTCTGTTGGACACATTTTTGATAACCATGTCTTTCAGCTATGTTGAGGTATAATGAGAGCCTACAGTTTCAATCATTAGCTTACACATCAGAGTTGACTGCATTGGCAACTTAAGCAATGTGAGAGCAGTGTTAATAGATACCTACATTGTGAAAAACATGAAATATTTCTGAGGGAACAAAATGTTGAGACTTTTTGTAAACTTTTAATTTGAATCCTTATCCAAGTTCCCAATATATATTTTGGACTCAATTCTTAAAGTCTTAAAATTTCAAGTAGTCTCTTTTTGGAATAAGCATTCCCGACGTCAGTAAATATCACAGATTTGAATCATATTTGAATATTTTGCCAACATTTTCTTTAACAGTGAATTCATTCCCTTAATGACATTTGTTCCTAATATTTAACAAACTATCTTAAGCACTTAACATGATTGGTGTGCTACAATGTCCCTGAAATCCAGCCAGGCAAGCTAGAAAGAGTTTGTTTTACTTTGCATGCCTTCTCCTGTAGATTGTATTTAAGAAGCAAACATAGTTGCATGGTAAGGATCTGGAATAAAACCAAGGATAACACAAATACTCGTATTATTGTATCTGCTTGTTATTATTTCGCCTTTTTTCAGCAGAAACTGATTCCAACAAATTTATAAGCACGTGGAGAGTTCCACGCGTATGGTCCTGTATGTGGAATAAGCAGTGGCTTCAGTTGCCCAAATAACCTTTACAACTGTCCAGCAAGCTGACTAGCAATGTCAGCAATTATCGGTAGTCATTTACATAGAAGCAATTGATATCAATGACAAACATGGAAAACTACTGTATCCATGAATGAGTGTGTATCCATCCTGACCCTTCAGTGCTGCTATGTCACAAGATGACTCAGTGGGTTAAATCTTCTCAATATGGAAGTCCTTTCACTCTTAAAGGGTATCCATCGGTACAGAATGGCAGGGCAATAAATACAAGACTCATTTGAAAATTTCAGTACATTTATTATGCTGAAGGGAAACCGGTGTGGAGTTTAGCATTTGAATAGTTTGTGCTGCTCAGAAGATTACTCCATTGTACTTGGAAGTCCATGATTTATTAAACCTACAGTCTGCCATGATATATCAATACGTACACCCTGTGTAAAACCATACTGGTTGCCTTGAACATATAATTGTACACAACCCTGTATTGGACCATAATTGGCTACTTGATCTATTAAAAATACATTAGTCTTGCATTCATTGTTTTATCGTGTGAAGATGGAGTATTAGAAATTCAACATTGCATGAGCTTGTAATTTCAGAAAACATGTCATTTACATTCAAAAGATTTGTCATAAATAATAATCAGATGTCATTAATATTGACAATCACCGAACGCAAGATCAATCATCAAAATATATTCAATTTAGTGTGCAAATCACAATAATTTGGCAATTTCATACTAAACATTATACTGTTTTCTCCAAAATTAATTCTTTCTCTCCAAGATTCCGGAAGTGGTCATCAATAATACTGTCTGTAGCTGCTTCTATTGTAGCTGGGTTCCATTTAGGACTACCATCTTTGTCTACCAGTACTGCCCGCACACCCTCAAAGAAATCATTCCCTCTCTGTGAAGAAAATGCACAGTAATAGTACATATGATTAGATAACGTGTTAAGTACATTATTCATTTACTGAAGTGAAGGAAATCTCCTTGTACTTGATAATAGTTTCCCTGGTCACTAGACAAATCAACACATCGTTAACCTAGGGATACAACCATAGTCTATGTGCAAACAGGCAAATACCTTCCTATCCTCACAGCTACACATTTACTGGTGTGCAGAGAGAAGCAATTTTCAATATAATATCTCTCTCATGGATGTCAGCCCCACAACCAAACCCACAAGTAGGGGTGGGCTCAACACAATAATGGTGAGTAGGGCATAGCAGACAGACACTATGATCAATGAACCATACTTTAAAAACATTAATTCCAGAACAATCTACATGTAGTGACAAAATGTACACAATTTGTACACAATTATTTAAATGACTTCGAAAACACCCTATCTTGGCTTTTCTAAATCATTCAACGGAATTATGTAGATTTTAATTTAACACATCAATATCGGTAACTTAGGCTTTCTTTGATTTATGAAAGCCAACCAAAACAAACATAAGTTCATTAGATAATCTTGAACTGAATCCAGTAACACATGTATCTGAGCCATTATAAATACTATTCAGCACTAAGCATGTCATGCATGCAAAGGTTACTCACCAGACAACCATTAGCTATCCTCAGTTCCATTGCCAATATGTCCTGTAGATTCATATCAGCGCCTAAGCTCAGCTGGCGATGAGTAATCTTCATGGATGTCGGAGACATCTTTTTCAAGATCTGATGATTAAAAAGAATCACATGTACTTGTATGACTCTAGTAATGGGTTTAGAGCTTTCAATAAATGGAGACCACAGAGACTAGTGTTTCTGCTTTACACAGAATTAGCGTAATGTTTGCAGTTACAGATCTGAACTTAGAACGATTAACTTTGGCTTTGGTGTCCTGTAATCAGGCCTACGTGCCCTCAATACTTGCTTAACCACCCAATACAAAGCCTGCAGTTTGGTACTAAACCATTAAAGCTAGGTTGTCCAATCCTTGTCATGGGAACATGAACTGCTGGTTCAACTCTGTACACAATCCTCAGCTTCTGGCAAGGCAAGTGCCCCTTTGTGACCTTCGTATCCAAATCTTGGAGGGTAAACTAGTGTGTAATGGTAGCTGGACTAGGTACCAGTAACTGATATCACTAATGATGCAGTTGCTTCTGACTGGTGCCCCCAACACAGTAAAGATAACTTTCTTCTTGGAAGACCCCCTTCTTAGGGCTGGATAGCTCAGTTTGTAAAGCACTTAAACAAAGAGGCCTGTGCTATGAACATCTTTTGAGGTGGATACTGGCGTGCTATAAATGCCCGTTATTATAATTATTAATCTAGGTACAGTAAAATGTTCTTTAGTTGCTTAAAATATCCTGGACATCCAGGACAGTTGTCTTGGTTTTCATGAAAACAAGTTTTAAATGTGGTAGAATGCCCCAATGCTCTATAAACCCAGGCAGGAAGTTTGGCAATAATATGTTGGCAGAAATTTGTTTGAATAAGTGGAAAGGGTGAAGTTGTGCATATACACAATACTATACCTTTTCTATACACAAAATTAGAGCTTTGCACACATGTCAAGTCTCTCATTAGAAGGGAGAAATGATTTGAAGTACCTCAAGTTGTTTGATGGACCATTCAGAACCATCCCTTTCCAATGCTTGGAAAATCTCCTCCAATGAGCTGCCGGCAAAAAGCCTATTGATGCTGTCCATATGTGGCGTCAATGAAAATGGCTTGTCTGCACCCGTTACACTCTGAGGAGATTGAACAACAAAATTTTACATTCATCTTCCCAACAAGGAATCTCAATTATTAGGACAATGATCTAAAACAAGAATGAAATTATAATGAAATCATTCAGAAAAACTGTATGCTGTGACCGCTTGATGGTTTTAAAATGACCACATTTCTTACCACTCTTAAAAAGCATGAGTAACGGAAACAAATCCAATTACACTTACAGACATTATAATATGCAGTACTGTATGTATCTGATAGTGATGCATGTTTTTTGGCTGTAACACCAAAATTTCAGAAGAGTTGTATGTACATTCAAACCGTAACAGCCTCTGATACTTAAGCAGCCAATCTAGTGCATCCTTGTTTGATAAAATCCACAAACAACATCAGCCCCATTCAAATTAGATTTTAGGCTTAGCATATTGATTTGGTATGAATTTGCAACGACACCATGAAAAACCTTTTGTTATAGGAGTGGTTAAGAGAAAACCCTGCATGCAATCATGTTTTCACTCAGATAGATAAGAATGTGCAATGTGTAGCTTTGAGTCCAACCCAGCATGATTTGGGCATCAGTTTAACTTTTGCTGTAAATTCATTAATCTGAAGAAAGGGACCACTGTGCACTGTGATTATGCTGTAGTACCGGTACATGTTGCATAGAGCTTGACTGCAAAGGCACTGAGCAAACTTTGACCGTGGACTGGCCTCTACTTATACAGACACTTCTTCAAGGTGACTGGTCTCAGTGCAGAAAGAACGTTGTGATGGAGGCAGTGGGCCAATTGTTGAGGTCTGCCCAGTGGGCAATGAGCAAAGCATTGGAGAAAGTAATGTGTACATTCTGGCAATGCTATCATCCACACTGTGGAGCGTAAGTGAGGCTCATTTTGGAAGCTGCCCACTGTTTGCTGGTTGCGCAGGGCAGCTGTGGTCCAACCAGGCAGGTCTATGCATATCTCAGTCATTGAACTGTCACCTATGCCTGTGGCCTGTCATGTGCACTGTCATGCAAAGCAGTGCACCATCCCTCAATCATCTTGGGAGAGTGATCAAGCAAGATCACACAGTGACACAAATTTTGCCAGAAATCTGGCAATTCAGGAGACCACTGACACCACCAGAGGTGTGTGGCAAGCCACTACATATGGTGTTAAGTAAAGCATTCTTTTCAGGAAAATACACAACTAGTGGTGTTTGGAGATGAAGAACCCAGTTTCAGAATGAAAATTGAGGCACCTAACTTGAAATGACGCTAGCATGAGGCATCCAAATGACATGCTGCTATTAAGCTATATTCTAAATCTACCTTCCTTTGGCATTATATTAGGAAGTGAAAGATTTTAATCCTGACTGACCATTTCCAAATGAGGAACTGCTTCAATTCTCCTGCCATTCTCTCCCCAATAAAGCCATTTCCCTTTTTTTAGCTTTTCCGCCGCGAAGCGGAAAAGCTATTGTTTTTGTTCTGATTTTTTAGCTTTTCTGTTCCAAACGGAAAAGCTATTGTTCTTGTTCTGATTATTTTTTAGCTTTTCCGTTCCATACGGAAAAGCTATTGTTTTTGTTCTGATTTTTTTTTTTTGTCTTCTTCTTCTTCTTCTTCTTCTTTTTCTGGTCGGAATAATCCCATAGACAAAGCACAGGGTTTTTTCGGAGGGCACTTTTGCCATTGAACAAACTTTGATTTTTTTCAAACTTGACAAATGCATAGAACCCTTGCTGAAGTTGTGCACAGTTATCTTTAAAACTTCATGACGTCACCACGTGTCACGTGACAGCGCTTTAAAGGGGCAAATTTCAAACTCAAATAAAAGCAAAAATGCAAATTCGTTTGGTTCCAATTTTGCACTATATCTAAGTTGGGAAAAGGTGTATCCAAAAATTGCCCTCATTTGATCGTGACGTCATCTCATGAATATTAATGAGGTCATAAACTTTTCAGATTTTAACATTCAATTGAGCATATTTGGCCAACGGAGCAAGATTTTTTTATCGTTTTTGTTAATATCTATTAGGGATGTAGTCTAGAAACACCCTCTGGGGCCAAAATGTCATGACGCAATCGTGACGTCATCAAAATGCGTGTTTTTAAAACACATATTCGCCATTGGACAATCTTCTCGAAATTTGTTGGGCAGTTAGCTATTGGGCTAGACATTCTAAATCTTGAGTTGGGAGTTAATTAACCATTGTTCAGAATTGTTATGATTTTTTTAATATTATAATGTAGTCCCATACACTTTGTGCACATAATATGCACGTGCTTTAAAGGGGCAACTTGTACACTACACTGTGGTCATTAATTATGGCTTCACGTAGGTAGATCTAAACTTCAGACGAAGATTACTACCTGAACGAAGAAAAAATCGTTCTTTTATTTTGTCTTCAACCGACTCAACATATACCCCGGATTGAAAATATCAAAACATATTTCAGGAATTTCCTTTGTTTTTCATTGTTTAGGTTTTTTTTATACTAAGGGCCGAAGGTTTGTGTACAAATTAGCTGTGAAATCCATTAAGGGCCTAATATCAAATACAAATGGCTTCAAACTTGGCACATACTTAGGTTAGTAGATGGAGATTCATTGCAAAAAGTGAGATCATCATGACGTCATCAGGGGGTCACGTGACAGGTCATTAAAATGTCAAACTTCAAACTTAATTATTAGCAAAAGTATTGGTTAGTTTGGTTTCAATTTTGCAGCATATCTAAGTTGGGAAAAGATGTATCCAAAAATTGCCGTCATTTGATCGTGACGTCATCTCATGAATATTAATGAGGTCATGAACTTTTCGGATTTTCACATTCAAAGGAGCATATTTGGCCAACGGAGCAGGATTTGTTTCATTTTGTTTGTTTATATATATTGGGGATATAGTTTAGAAACACCCTCCGGGGTCAAAATTCAATGACGTAATCGTGACGTCATCAAAATGCGTGTTTTTAAAGCACATATTTGCCAAATGTCAATCGTCTCAAAATTTGGTGGGCATTTAGCTATTTGGCTAGACATTTTAAATCCGGAGTTTGGAAGTAATTGACCATTGTTCAGAATTATTATGATTTTTTGAAAAATATAATGAAGTCCCATACACTTTGTGCACAAAATATGCACGTGCGTTTTGGGTTAGGAATGGAGGTTACGGGTTCGAAACAGAGTTTCCACCTTTATGAACTCAATCAAAACGATGCTAAAAGGGGTTTACACCAATATACAGTAAAACTGTGGTTTTTTCATTTGTTTGTGCTTGAGTTGTCACGTGACCGCCCTTTAAAGGGCCAACCTGGCATGTGCAATCACGCCACGATCTTAGATCCCGCAGGATCAATATTTAGCATATATCTAAGTTGGGCAACAGTGTATCCAAATATTGCAATAATTATGATGATGAGATCATCTCATGAATATTAATGAGGTAATAAAAAAACCGATATTAAATCAATGGTTAACTCCCTTTTTGTGCTGTTGCTAGCGCATATAGCATGTGAGAGGAGTTTCAGGGACCAAGGTTTCATGACCTTCCTCATGTCATGTGACCCTTTCCTCCGGTCCAGACCGGAAGTACTGTAGTAATCATGCATGTGCTACTGGTTTTCAGATTTTCAACTTGGTCTTTCTTCTGGAAAAAAAAAAGGGAAAAGCTACACGTTCTGTTACAACAGACGTATGTTTCTAGTTTTGTCTTCTTCTTCTTCTTCTTCTTTTTCTGGTCGGAATTTTCCCATAGACAAAGCACAGGGTTTTTTCGGAGGGCACTTTTGCCATTGAACAAACTTTGATTTTTTCCAAACTTGACAAATGCATAGAACCCTTGCTGAAGTTGTGCACAGTTGTCTTTAAAACTTCATGACGTCACCATGTGTCACGTGACAGCGCTTTAAAGGGGCAAATTTCAAATTGCAATAAAAGCAAAAAATTAATTTCGTTTTGTTCCAAGTTTGCACTATATCTAAGTTGGGAAAAGGTGTATCCAAAAATTGCCCTCATTTGATCTTGACGTCATCTCATGAATATTAATGAGGTCATAAACTTTTAAGATTTTAACATTCAATTGAGCATATTTGGCCAACGGAGCAAGATTTTTTTATTGTTTTTGTTTATATCTATTAGGGATGTAGTCTAGAAACACCCTCCGGGGCCAAAATGCCATGACGCAATCGTGACGTCATCAAAATGCGTGTTTTTAAAACACATATTTGCCAAAGGTCAATCGTCTCGAAATTTGGTGTGCAGGTAGCTATTGTGCTAGACATTCATAATCCTGAGTTTGGAAGCAATCGATCATTGTTCAGAATTATTATGATTTTTTGAAAAAATATAATGAGGTCCCATACACTTTGTGCACAAAATATGCACGTGCGTATTGGGTTAGGAATGGAGGTTACGGGTTCGAAACAGAGTTGCCACCTTCATGAACTCAATCAAAACGATGCTAAAAGGGGTTTACACCAATATACAGTAAAACTGTGGGGTTTTTTCGTTTGTTTGTGCTTGAGTTGTCACGTGACCGCCCTTTGAAGGGCCAACCTGGCATGTGCAATCACGCCACGATCTTAGATCCCGCAGGATCAATATTTAGCATATATCTAAGTTGGGCAACAGTGTATCCAAATATTGCAATAATTATGATGATGAGGTCATCTCATGAATATTAATGAGGTAATAGGGCATATAGCATGTGAGAGGAGTTTCAGGGACCAAGGTTTCATGACCTTCCTCATGTCATGTGACCCTTTCCTCCGGTCCAGACCGGAAGTACTGTAGTAATCATGCATGTGCTACTGGTTTTCAGATTTTCAACTTGGTCTTTCTTCTGAAAAAAAAAGGAAAAGCTACACGTTCTGTTACAACAGACGTATGTTTCTAGTTTTGTCTTCTTCTTCTTCTTGTCGGAAAAATCCCATAGACAAAGCACAGGGTTTTTTCGAAGGGCACTTTTACCGTTGAACAAATTTTGATTTTTTTCAAACTTTGCAAATGCATAGAACCAATGCTGAACTAGTGCACAGTTGTCTTGAAAACATCATGACGTCATCACGTGTCATGTGACAGCGCTTTAAAGGGGCAAATTTAACTCAAATAAAAGCAAAAATGCAATTTTGTTTGGTTTCAATTTTGCACCATATCTAAGTTGGGAAAAGGTGTATCCAAAAACTGCCCCCATTTGATTATGGTGTCATCTCATGAATATTAATGAGGTCATGAACTTTTAAGTTTTTCACATTCAATTGAGCGTATTTGGCCAATGGAGCAATTTTTTTTTCATTTTTTCGTTTATATCTATTTGGGGTGTAGTTTAGGAACACCATCCGGGGCCAAAATGCCATGATGCAATTGTGACGTCATCAAAATGCGTGATTTTAAAGCACATATTTGCCAAAGGTCAATCTTCTCGAAATTTGGTGGGCATGTACATGTAGCTTTTGGGCTAGACATTCAAAATCCTGAGTTTTGAACCAATTGACCATTGTTCAGAATTATTCAAAAAATCATTAATGATTTTTGAATATTATATCATACATAATATCATACAAAATATGCACGTGCATTTTGGGATAGGAATGGAGAGTACAGGTTCGAAACACAGAGTTGCCCCCTTCATGAATTCAATCAAAATGATGCTAAAAGGGCCCTACACCCAATATATAGTAAAACTAGGTTTTTTTTTACATTTGTTTGTGCTCGAGTTGTCACGTGACGGCCCTTTAAAGGGCCAACCTGGCATGTGCAATCATGCCACGTGATCAATATTTGGCATATATCCAAGTTGGGAAACGGTGTATCCAAAAATTGCCCTAATTATGATGATGTCATCTCATGAATATTAATGAGGTAATGAAAAACCCGATAATAAATCAATGGTTATCTCCCTTGTTGTGCTGTTGCTAGCATGTGAGAGGAGTTTCAGGGACCAAGGTTTAATGACCTTTCTCATGTCATGTGACCCTTCCTTCCGGTCCAGACCGGAAGTACTGTAGTAATTATATGTGCTACTGGTTTTCAGATTTTCAAGTTGGTCTTTCTTCGGGGGAAAAAAAGGAAAAGCTACACGTTCTGTTACAACAGACATATGTTTCTAGTTAGCTTTTCCGCGCAAAGCGGAAAAGCTATTGTTGTTGTTAAGATTTTTTTTTTTTAGCTTTTTCGCGCGAAGCGAAAAACCTATTGTTATTAGAGCCCTTGCATAGAGCCCTTGCTTAAGTTGTGCACAGTTGTCTTTAAAACTTCATGACGTCACCACATGTCACGTGACAGCGCTTTAAAGGGACAAATTTCAAACTGCAATAATGAATCCCATCTCATGAATATTAATGAGGTTATGAACTTTTAAGATTGTAACATTCAATTGAGCATATTTGGCCCATGGAGCAAGATTTTTTCCATTTTTTTGTTTATATTTTTTGTTTATATCTATTGGGAATGTACATGAGTAGTTTAGAAACACCCTCCGGGGCCAAAATGCCATGACACAATCGTGACATTGGTCATCAAAATGTGTGATTTTAAAGCACATATTTGCCAAAGGTCAATCTTCTTGAAATTTGGTGGGCAGTTAGCTATTGGGCTAGACATTCTAAATCCTGAGTTTCGAACCAACTAACCATTGTTCATAATTGTTATGATTTTGTTAATATTATAATGAAATCCCTTAGACTTTGTGCACTAAATATGCGTTTTGGGGTAGGAATGGAGGGTACGGGTTCGAACCCCGTTGATGTCAATTTTTTTTTTTTTTTTTTTTTAAAGAGAACCAGATGCAGAAAAGAGTTAGGTTCTGTTTGCCAACAGACATAAATCTCTAGTTTCTTCTTGCCCTCATTCTGTCTCCTTACAAAACTGAAGTAATGCTTACCTCCTCATGAAATTTATCCAACAGCTGGGCAATGTCTGACTGGTTTGGGCTGGGCAGTGCTAGAAGCCTCTCCTGTAATTCTGGCATCTGAAATTATTGTATACATTGTATTAAGGAATGGAAGTACACAAGGGCGGACCTTTTAACCACTTTGCGCCGTTGGTTTGACTATGTGACCGGGCCCTCCGTATCCGGGCACCACTATTGTCCACATTTTAAACAAAGACTCTTTTCAGTGTAGAACAAAGTAATACGAATCAGTACAAAGACCCTTTTTGACGCAAGTTGCCACATGAATTGCAAGATTAGCAGCAGTAATTTTGCAATTGTGGGACCATTACTGTGGAGGATCGAGGGATTCCGCGCTGCCGCTGAAAGCACAGGGGGGGACATTGAGTTGGCATGCCACACAGCCCAACGGTCGTCGGTCAGGCAGCGGAATTCCACCCACATTCTTCACCGCAATCTGTACGCTCGGTTGGGTCCGACCAACTCGAAGATTTGACTGCCTGGAGTGGAGGCTAGTTTGTGGTCAGGGATCGTCAGTACCGTACATGCACACACACACACACACAAGTCCGTTACGCTCCATTGATACCCATCCGATCTTATGATCTGCTATATTAGCCAATCCTAGTTGACGCATAGAGCAAGGTTCTTGCTTTATGGCTAAATTTACCACCCCTATGGAATATAGCAAAGAACACGGCAAGTGGTCCTAAAGTGTTTTTAACATTTTTTGGTTCCACAGGTCAACAGAGAGGCGGTGTCACTGAATGGGATAACAGTAAAACACCATCATTTTCACAAACGCACAATGGGCCCTTTTTCGAATGGATAATCTCTTGACAAAAGTCACAAGATGTCCGAATTGCACCAGGTTTTACTCTCTTGTACCCATAGTATACCCTTCTCGATTTATATCACAGAAATATATTGTTCCCGATTGTTTTAGCGGGATTTGAAAATGATGCATTGTTCAAAAAAAACCTGTATGGCGGTCATGGACGCTGTAAAACCACCCGGCGCAAAGTGGTTAATAGCTCATAACACACTGTAAATCTCAATAGTCAAACTCAGAAAACAGAATTTAAAATACAAATAAAGAATGACTTCCTATGTAGATTTTACATGCATCTTTGAAATTGTCTTCTGCAGATATGTGTGCTCAAAGAGTACTACAGATGTAAACTGTTGGATTACCTTGTGTGAACACAGTAATTTCATAAGTGGTGCATAATTCGCAGGCAATGAGTGTATCAGAGGTTAGAATGGGCTGGGGTATAGCTGGAGTGTATTGGGTATACCGAGATACATGGGGTGTACTGAGATATGCTTGTATGCACTGGGTATGCTAGTATACGTGCATTGGGAATGTACTAGGTATTCTTGGGTACACTGGGTGTGCTTGGATTTACTTGGGGTGTACTGGGTATGCTGGGATATACTTGAGGTGCACTGGGGTATACTGGGTATACTAAGATATATTTGGGGTGCACTGGAGGTATACTTGGGATGCAATGGGTGCGCTAGGATATACAGGGTACTTGTCGTGCACTGGGGTATACCTGGGATGTCATGGGTATGCTGGGATACACTGGGATAAACTTAGATACACTGTACATGTATTTGCAGGGGTATACCTTGAATGTACTGGGTATACTGGGATATATTTGGGGGTACTAGGTACACTGGGGAATACTTGGGGCATACTTGGGATAGACTGGGTATACTGGCCATTCTTGGAGTGTGATGTCTTTCTAAGGCCGACAAAAAACATAGTTCTGCTTCCGGTTACCCAACTGACCATATTTCTAGCCTGTGACCCTAATTTTTTTATCAGGAAATAATGATAAAAAAAAATCAATGTGTAATTTGATTGTATTAAGGCTTGACCACATCCAGATGTCTCCATATGATTGTACACCAAATAAAATTTGAATATTAATATTACCTTCTCTGAATCCACAAAGTGAGTAGAAACCCCAGACATCTGTACGTCTCTTCCTTTTAACCTGTACCCAGTCAAGGCCAGGAATAGCCCCAGCTTGCCTTGAAGTCTTGGCAGGAAGTAGCCACCTCCAACGTCAGGAAACAGACCAATTGCAGTCTCGGGCATGGCAAAGAGAGTCCGTTCAGTGGCTACCCTGAACAGGCCATGGACGGACAGACCCACTCCCTATAAGCAAGTCATATACATGTATGACACATCATATCATCAAAACGGTTACTTTAGAGAACATGTCATGGCAGTATTTCAAGGTTTTACATGTACCAGTATATCATTGACAGTGTTGGAAAGGACATGAAGCTTTCTCATGGTTCCAACCCCTTTCGATATTTTTCACTCCAGAACATCCAAAGTTTAAGCCTTGGTGGTGTTGCTTCATACCAGGCCCTTTGGATCTGAGCACCACTATAATCCACATTTCATAAGGACTCTTCTCTACCTGAAGGCACTATTTAGCATGACAACACACCTCCTGTGACATCAGTTGCCACCTGCATTGAAAGAATTACTGGCAACAATTGTACTATTGTGGGGAGGTTATTGTGAATGATTGAGGGATTGTGTACTTAAAGGTATACATAAATCAAAATTAACTTATAAACCAATGCGTCTATCCTTTTTGAGACCAAAAATGATTAATTTAGCCAAAAAAAATACTATATCTTGGTCCAAAAATTGTGCGCTCCAATTTGGAGACAAACGTACTGCGTCACCACACAGGTCAGCCTTGAGGCCGTGAACTTTGCACCGACCCACCATTGTCTCTATTGTCTTTCAGCCGTAAACACCGCACTGTAACATTCGCAGAAGTGCGCTTTATCATCTCAGCATTTTGATCGCTTCGTTCGGCTGCTTTTGGTCTGTATGTGACGTCACATGCTCACAGGAGGAATTTTTGGGAGCGGGCTGAACATCAACTTTTTTCAATGTTTTTGGGCGAAATTAGGCGCTAACAAATTTTCAAAAATCAATCCTGTATTGATTACATTGTCAACAAGAAGAATTTTTAAGAAGAGTTTTTAGCTCTTTTTCAAATCCTATTTCTGTATACCATAAAATCCTGGGTATAATAAGTTGGGGGTGCACATTATACAACAATGTCCTGTTGGTTTGGGTTTCAGTCATCAAACAGAAGCTGACCTTACATTGTATAACATTTTAACAATGGGGCTGTCAATCATTGTCCCCATTGCAAACTCTCCTGGGTTTTTTTTCCCCACGAGGTTACTTGGGCTCAAATTGATTTTCTTTTATTAGGAGGGCGATCCTCCTGTGATCAACCTTCCCATATTTTTTTAAAAAATGAAACAAATGGAGGCATATCTGTGAAGCCACCATGGATGTGCATTTTGTTAAGTCTGGACACTTTTTATGGAAACCAATGTATTGTTACATTGTATCACATTTCTTTTTAAATTGGAGCTGTTGATCCTCCCAAATGCAAACTCTCCTGGTTTTTCCCCACTGGGAGGTAACTTGGGCTCAAAATTAAAATAGATGTCTTTAATCAGAGGGCGATCACCCTTCCCGCTGTGAGATTTTCTGTGCTTGGTTTTTCCCACGGCGAGGTAACTTGGGCTCAAATGGATGTTTTTATTCGGAGAGCGATCATCCTTCCCGCTGTGGAATTTTGAAGTTTTCCGTGTTTGGTTTTTCCCACGGCGAGGTAACTTGGGCTTAAATGGATGTTTTTATTCGGAGAGCGATCATCCTTCCCACTGTGGGATTTTCAAGTTTTCCGTGTTTTATTTTTTCCCACGGCGAGGTATTAAACTTGGGCTCAAATGGATGTTTTCATTGGGAGGGCGATCTCCCTTCCCACTGTGGAAGATTTTTTACAGTCAATAGACATACTTTTTTTTTAAGGGAAGCTGACCTTACATTGTATCACATTTCAACAAAAGAGCTTTCATTCATCCTCCCCACTGCAAACTCTC
Source organism: Luidia sarsii (assembly GCA_949987565.1). NCBI lineage: Eukaryota > Metazoa > Echinodermata > Asteroidea > Paxillosida > Luidiidae > Luidia > Luidia sarsii. The sequence continues at coordinate 7,205,591 of OX465106.1, read as the reverse complement.
CCGGGTCATGGCGAGGCAACTTGGGCTCAAATTGATTTTTTTATTCGGAGGGTGAGGATCCTCCCCACTGTACATGTATGCTCTCTTCTCTTTTTTTACGCCTGGGCCAGGCTCGAAATAATGGACTTTTTTATTCGGAGGGTGATCATCCTTCCCATTGTGGGATGGAAACAACTTTACAATGGACTCTGCAATCCATGCCACTGATTTTTTTTTTCCTCTCGGTGAAGGCGAAAGTTGGGGGTGCGCATTATACACGGGTGCGCATTATACCCGGGATTTTACGGTACCTTTAAACACAAGACAGCATGCTCACATATCCCACAGCACAGCCCATCAGGATCATCTACAGACCTGATTAGTCACCCTGTGTTCTTGTTCAAATAATTTAGTGACTTTTAGTGACATTATTCAAACTCCCCCATACAACAGTCATAGGCACTGAAAAGTTGCCCACCATAAAGTGGTTAAGAAGGCAGAAACCTATATAGTCTAAAAAGCCTCATGTTTTCTATGACGCCATATTGCACTCACCCCTCCCATTGTGATGCCATCTATGAGTGCAATGTAGGGTATAGGCAGTGTGGCTATGGCATTGTTCAGGATGTACTCTTCACGGAAGAAATTCCCTGCCATAGGATCGCCTGATTTGCCCAGTTCCGTAACCGCTGCCAAGAGAAGGCCCTTCATCAGTCAGTTAAGGTTAATAATGCAAACTGTTTTTAACCACAAACTTTCAAAACATGCATGTGGAATAGTGTTCAAAGCAAATGGCAAATTATTGTCCATGGCTCAGAATTTAACACAAATGATGGAAGCTGTCTGATCTAGGATGTAGGCAGTTCCAATAGACTTGCAAGTCATTTGAAGCCATTGCCAATGAAACCGGTCATGATTCTACTAGGACTAGCAAAACCATGGTGTTAACTCCTGAGGCTGGTACAAATTTTTTTAACCAAAACAGTCAGCCTGTGCTTGAATGGAATCTAGGTCACAATATTCAACCTTTAATACACCGAAGAATATTATCTAACATGCCCGATAAATTCAATATAATGTACAACTGTAAATTAAAGATTTGGTGATGCTAATTATGTATAAGTTTAAATACACTGTATAATTTATATAAAATATTGACTATTAACTCATTAAGCATGTAGACATAACACTTCTGTGTAGCCCCATAAATCATTTCCTTGATTTATGAGTATTGGTGGCAACGAGTACTCCAGAATTGCAGGAAAAGCTTGACAAGAATTATAATAGTTCCACAAATTCTACCGTAGGGCCTATTTTGGTGTAGGAATAATTTTCTTAGAAAATTTGCATTTTGATCATTTAACTTTTAAGTCAGTAAATCAGATAGCAACACTTTTGTAAATGCTTTAATTTTTGTATTGCAATTGGTATTAATATATTAAAATGGTCATCATTTTTTCAAGGGACTTATTTATGAGACGACAATTGTCAGGGTAGTAAGAGAGAAAATTGGGCTTATATAATTGGAATATGGAAGGATAGGGTTACCTTTAATATCTCCACCAGCACAGAAGGCCTTACTGCCTGCCCCTTTAATGATCACCATACTGTTCTTAGGATCTCTCACCCACTCCTGTAGTCAAATATAAGAAATTAATATGAAAAAAACCCAATTTGAATAGTAAATGTTTGACTCAAGTGATTGAAATCCTCAACTATCGGGAACAAAATAAGTTACTGAATGTAAATTATAAATGTGTAAATCAACTCACTAAAACCATTTAACATTAAGATTGCAGGACTAGGTTGTGGGCAGTCCGTAGTTGTAAAAACTATACAGTATAATGTATAAAAACACTGTATTTTTAATCTGTTGATAAGCAATTATTTGGAGTTTGCACTCGTTCTTTCCAGTCACAGCCTTGAAAACTGTGGCACTACTTCTTTCAATGAAACTATAACCTACATACCAGTAAGATTACCTTTACCTAGATTTTGAAAAACAACACTTGATCCCTGAATTGCTGTAGCCAGGTTTAAAACAATTGGTTGTTTGCATCGGAATGAAAACACAGACATGGTCCCTGGAAAGTTAATGTTTGAATGCTTCTGACTGGCGCCCCCACCCCGGAAAAGACTAGTTGACTATGGGTTGGAAAACTGTTGAGCGTTGCCAGCCAATTATTCCCTTATTTGTTTGACTTTCCCTAGATTTGATATTGACATTGTCTCAAATGTCACAACAATGTACTAATTTGAATTTAGAAATAAGAACAACTTTTGTTGCTTTGTTTGCTTAAGTGTGAGTGGCTTTCTTTTCACTTGACTAACCCCAGGCAAACTGTTTTATTTGTCCACTTGTGTGTTTGATGAAGGACCTACTAGGATGGAAACGTTAGGCCACTAACTACAATTTTGCATTTTACCACATGTCAAACTGGTTGGTAAGCTGATAGCAACAGATTTACATTTTTTGTTCTTACCGGTAATTTGAAATTACTGAAAAACAAAAGGGCACTTGATAAAAGAAGAAAACTCATCATGAATGGGAATTCTACATCTAGAAGGATTTCATGCTTGTCTCAGAAATACAGTGGAACGTAGCTGATATACTGAACAACCGGCTATAATGAACATGCCGTTTGGCTTCCAATTTTTATGTACAAAATATGCGGCCGCAACGGCTGGAGAAATTTTTTCAGAACTTTCCAAAGATGGCTAAATGTACCTGAAGTTTTGGGGTGATCTCTCTGACCATTGGTAGATTGAGGGCATTCAGGGCTTTGGGACGATTCAATGTTATCAAACATTTGGAGTCCACTTTGTCAAAAAGGACTTCGCTCTCTTCTGCTGATGTTGACATTGCTGCACAAGATTGACGGATATGTCTCAGGAAGACAGATGCACGTCTCACGGATGACCTGCAGTAATGTAAACAAACTGTAACCTTATGGAATGCACACTTATATACCAGTAACCATATTTAATGTATTACAAAAATTGTTGCAAACTGCTCACTGACTAAACTGACCTGCAATTTACATAAATCTCAAAAGTTAGAGGGCCTGACGTTTTGATCCAAGCAGGACCTTTTTCAACTTGGGCAAAGTGACAAGGACATAGACACTAGACAGTCAGGGGAAGGAAAGTCCTGACACACATGACAGGGGAAGGACAAAGGGGAAGGGAGTGGGATGCAGAGAGATGTAAAACAAGGGAGGGGAGATTAGGGAAAACAAACCAAAGGGTGGGGAGGATCAAAGGGAGAGCAGGAAGGTGGCAGATCAAAGGAGAAAGCCACAGGGAAGATGAAAGAAAAGAGGTGTTAATGAAGTAAGGATTAGTTTTCCCTTCATGAATATTAAGACTGTGTTCAAATCCGTTTTGGGAAAAGGCGGATCAAAATTCAGCATTTTTATCTATTTGAAACGAAACTGCAAGTCCCGTTCCCAATTCAGCTTGATGCACCTAAGTTTCAAACTGAGGGTTGGGATTAGACTACACTTCCCTGCTTATCTGACAGTATTTACTTTTTACAATAAAATAAATCAATACATGTATTTTCATTATTGTTGAGTGTCTGTTTTACTATATTACTATTAAGTAGATGCGGTGGGATGCTAGTGCGAAGACAGATCAACACAAATCGTTTCAGAGGAGCTCTAGTCCCAGCGGCCAGTAAGTGCGACTAGTCTTAGTCCTGCCCCATCTCTTCCTCTTCTCATCCTGACCTAGGCTATCACATCTCTATAAATAAGTATAACTATAAGACAGTAATCTATTCTATCTAATTCATTCTCCTTGTTTGGTATTTATTCAACAATTTATCTCCAATCTTGAATTTCCATGATGCACACTGTATAACCATTCTCACCTTGAATGTCCTACTTGTTTATTTTCCTTGGCTGAATAAATAAATAAACTAGAGATTTATGTCTGTTGGCTAACAGAACATAAGGCTTTTCTGCATCTGGTTCTCTTAAAAAAAAAGACTTAATTGTCCTAAACAAAGACTTAATTGTCCGAGCAGAGGTAAGTTCCCCTTTGGACACTTCACCTCCCACTAAATTTGGTACATTTAAGTGTACCTCGTGATGCATTGTTTGCAAGACACATGTCAAGGAAATAGACTCTTTCAATGGACATTCTTCTTGAACTACATGTACCCACATGACCTATGGCTCTAATCACATGCACTATCTAAAACATCATATACCTTATCTCATGTAGAGTTTATAATGTTCAGTATCTATGGCCATAGGTCTACAATCAAAACCGGTAAAATGGACAACCCTGTTGAGTATCACTACAATCTCCCTGATCATTCAATATCAGATACGAGTGTACTGGGCATAGAATCCCTTGGTCACCGTAGTAAAGCTGTCCATCTTAGCTGTGGGAAAATGTTGATGAAGCGTCTTCGGAATATTCAACCACATGGTCTCAACATCCAGGAGGGTAATGACTAACACCATGCAGCTTTCTGATAATCCTTCTTTTGTGTTCACTCCTTCACACTTCTCTCTTTGATCTTTCCCCCTCTTCTCACTAATCCCTACCCTACTCCTTGCCCCTCCCTTTGATCTCTCCCTACAAGCTTAACTCTTTGTCCTTTGTTTCTCATCCGTGTCCTATTCACTCTCTTCCCCCTTCCTTCGTGTATCGTGGGAGGCCCAGTTTTTGACGGTACGCGTTTTCAACGCTTGGCCTTCTAACTCACATCGCACGATGAAAACAACTCCGTTTAACGATCTCAGACTTCATATCTTCCGGTTTGTTTCCTGCTCTTTGTCTGTCACCGAAAATGTGGAAAGTTAAGGCTCTTCTAGTAGGCCAAACTCGTGTGATTCAAAAAGTTGCTCTTTTGGGGTCCATTTTCCAAATTGGCAGTTGCTTCGTAGCTCCAATTTTCTTTATTGTTAGTCCTAAAAAAAATCTGAGTGTACCATAACAAACCCAAACATACATAGAAAAAAATATATATCACGCAACTTGAGGCAGTCCATTCTGGGTAAAAACTATGGAGGCTCCTAAAGGGCGTCTCGCTTATATAATTGTTTAATTTTTTAATTTAAAAAAAAATTATAGGCATAAAGTAACATGGCCTAATAGGCTTTTAAAAAATATTTAAAAAAAATAAAAGAGCAGCTAGAGGAAAGTGTTAGAAGCAGTGTCGGAAAAAAAACAACCGAAAGATTAACCCCCAAAACATACAGGGAAGAATTTTACAGTGCCACACAGCATTTCGAGTTATTTTAAGAATTTATTTTGCGTTTGGCTGCACTGGAACACTTTACTAAACACCACCGTCGAAAATAGGTCACGATGCTTACTGCGCGGTGCGTGCGCCGCGGACATCAACAAAAGCGGGTAATATTACGGAAGTGACAGGCTTGATCAACATTCTCCATGGTTATTCTAGTAATACTATTACTAATAGTAATAGTCTGTGATGTGGACAAGGTGACTGAGACCTCTTTTAGTGTGATACTTTCGTTCCCATTGGTCAGCTTGAAGAAAAGCTCGTCGAAAACCGGTAACTGGAGGATACATGTATTCATTAGCTTTTCCGCCGCTTCCAGGGAAGCGGAAAAGCTATATCTTTTGTTAGGCTTTTTCTTAGTCTTCTTCTTCTTCTCCCCCAAAGCCCATAGACAATGCACAGGGGTTTTGTAAGCACGACTTTGGTCATTGAACAGACTTGGATTTTTTTCAAACGTGGCAAATGCATAAAGCCCATGCTGAAATTGATCCTAAACACCTTGATGTCATCATGACGTCATCACGTGTCACGTGACCTTGCTTTGAAGGGGCAAATTTCAAAATCCATTAAAAGCAAAAGTGCAAGTTCGTTTGGTTTCAACTTTGCACTGTATCTAAGTTGGGAAAAGGTGTATCCAAAAATTGCCATCGATTGACCGTGACGTCATCTCATGAATATTTATGAGGTCATGAACTTTTCAGATTTTCACATTGAAATGAGCATATTTGGCCAACGGAGCGAGATTTTTTTCATTTTTTCTTTGATATCTATTGGGGACATGGTTTAGAAACACCTTCCGGAGCCAAAATGTCGTTACGCAATCATGACGTCATCAAAATGTGTGATTTTAAAACACATATAAGGCATTGGCCGATCATCTCGAAATTTGGTATGTAGTTAGCTATCGTGCTAGACATTCCAAATCTAAAGTTTGGAACCGAAGGACCATTGTTTATATTTTTTATGAATTTTTGAATACCACACTCGAGTCCCATAGGCTTTGTGCACAAAATATGTACATGCGTTTTGGAGTAGGAATGGGGCTATTCTATGACTTGTTACAAACAGAAGCGGAAAAGCTCTATGCTCTGTTTCACAACAGACATATATTTCTCGTTGTAATTTGTATCTGTTTTGTCCTTGTCACTCTGCCTTTGAGAAAGGTCGAAATCAGGATCGAAATGTCAGGCCCACTAAATTTGAATAAATAAATGAACAAATGAATAATATAATAATAATAATAATGTACCGCCGCGTTAATAATAATACGTCATTACGTCATTATTTTATAACATAATAAAACGTCATTATTTAAAATGTCGATTTACGCAGAAGTTGCCCTGACAATGGTATGGTGTCTATGCCCATGGTTAGGCGTACTGCTTTACCAAATTGGGACAACTTGCAACCTAGTGTGAGTGGAATGTACCTACCTGGAGCTTAAATTAATTAACATCATTCAGTATTTAAAGATGCAACTTTAGATGCAAAATTCACAACGGGCACACACATGCACGTGCAGTGGCCATGCACAGCGAGTAGTGCAGCTGTAAAGTAAAGTACATTATGCAAGTAAAGTACATTATGTACATGTACACTGTACATTGTACATGTACGTACGTACGTACGTACGGCCGGGTGAAGACCTACCATAATCCAAAATCCACTGGCCGATGAGGTCGGTGTTGTATGCGCATGCACAAAACAGTGTTAGTTTCCATTCAGTCGTTATAATCATTGTCGTTTATTATAAAGGTACTGCTGTGTCGTGCATGTCATTATTGGTTGATTTATATCTCAGCCCTTGGCAGCCTTCCCAAATAGTCAACTACAGTATCTTTGCTGGGATGGGGGCGACAGTCAGAAGCATTTAATCATTAACTCCCGTATAGTAATTACCTCCTTGCAGGGATCACACAAAATAATTGGATGTAACTTGTTTTTCTATTTACGTTTTCAACAATTTTATTAGGAGGGCCCAAAGTTTCGAATCCTGACCCTAACCCTAATTCTGCATTTTAGAAGGTTTTGCTAGGATCAAAAGGTCAGGCCCACTTATTATTATCATTCTTTTGAGACAACATGTAGGCCTATGTAGTACATTTATTTGTGAAAACGTAAAAAGAAAAACAAGTTACATCCAATTATTTTGTGTGATCCCTGCATGGAGGTAATTATACATGTACTATACGGGAGTTAATGATTAAATGCTTCTGACTGTCGCCCCCATCCCAGCAAAGATACTGTAGTTGACTATTTGGGAAGGCTGCCAAGGGCTGAGATATAAATCAACCAATAATGACATGTACGACACAGCAGTACCTTTATAATAAACGACAATGATTATAACGACTGAATGGAAACTAACACTGTTTTGTGCATGCGCATACAGCACCGACCACATCGGCCAGTGGATTTTGGATTATGGTAGGTCTTCACCCGGCCGTACGTACGTACGTACGTACGTACGTACGTATGTACAATGTACAGTGTACATGTACGGATGTACGGATGTACGGTATAACTTGCGTTGCAGTTGCACTACTCGCTGTGTTTCTATTCATACCACTGTTCATACCACAATAATAACGAAGGGAATAATATGAAACTACGCGGAAACAACATTCGATGAGTAGCGTATTACTATTATTATTTTTTTTTTTAGTTATGACCGATTTCTCTTCGCGACGTTAGCAAGGTTGGCAAGTCTAGGTGTGGTTTCCGCCTCTACACATGTAGGTAAAGACATAGTGACACTACAGGAGCAGTAGGGCAGAAACCAACCTACGCGCGGCACATGATTGTGACAGGACACAACACGTCTTTGCACACACTGTGTACTGCACAGTGCACGTGCACAGCGACCGCATGGCTGCATACGAGTTACGACTACGATCACGCTGCGTAGGCTCAAGCCTGATCGGAACTTCCAGAACTATTAGCGAGACGGTTACGCTACAAAAAAGTACAATTTATTTTACTACCGAAACCATGATATAGATTGGGATAATAATGGGGTGAACACAGTGCCGGTCAGAAGCATTGTTTTTCACCAGGAGTGGTTGACGGAGGATTACCCGTGGTGGTCGGCCCCGTCCATCGCCGACCAGTGTAGTAGCTGTAACACTGGTTCCAAACACAAACACGCGCAGTGCGCATGCCCAGTGTCCCTGCCAAAACCAGGGTCCGTGGTTACGAACACTATTCACGTTTCACACACACGATCTCGGCGATTTTGACAAGGGTGCGAAATTTTGTAGGAAGCCTGGACCTCGGAGATCAAAAACCAAGGTCCCTGGCGATTTGTTTCGCAAGGGTCACTTGCACACACCACAGATTTGCGATTTCATGACATGGTTGCGATTTCATTGCCAGGGACCTCGGCGATTTCGTCTAGTGTGCAACGGGCTTAACTCGTACGCCGACTAAAGGCCTTTTCACACTATGAAAAATCTCCGTGTTGAACACGGGTCGGACCCGTGTTGAAATGACTGACCTTTTTCACTACTATAAGTACAACATTTCAACACGGGTCGGACCCGTGTAGAGCGCTCGACCCGTGTTGAAACCAACCCTGCTCGGGAGGTGGGTTAATTGAGAGCTCTCGACCCGTGTTGAAAATTTCAACACGTGTTGAAAGCCGTAGTGTGTACTATCGCCCAACCTCCTCATTTAAAAAAACAAAACAAGGGCGATTGTAAGGTGCGTGCGCACGTGGGACAGTTCCACGGGTGTTTTCGGGGTAAAATCTGGGGTTTCGGTCGGGGGTAGTCATAATGGAGTCGAACTCATCGTTGTTTGGTCGTGTTTCCCTGCAGTCAATTTTTGACCCTACTATATTGCCCGACCCCCTGAACATTTTTTAAAACGCAGTGGCTATTATTACGGCAGCCAGTAGTATGTTGTGACCGATCGGCACTCCTTTTGGTGGTGCAAGCAGCTGCAGGTGGTGCAGGTGGTGCAGGTGGTGCAGGTGGTGCAGGTGGTGCAGGTGGTGCGGGTGATGCGGGTGGTGCGGGTGGTGCGGATGTGCGGGTGATGCGGTTGGTGCGGGTGGTGCGGATGTGCGGGTGGTGATGTACGTGGTGCGGTAATGGTGGACGCATAGGCCTACGGCTATTTTGAATTGCATTGTTGCCTTTTTAAAATTATTATTATTATTATTAATTTTCTTTTCCCAGCGTTTTCTAACAAACAAACAAACAAACAAACAAACAAACCACACCCAAACAGACAAAGGAACAAAAAAGTCAAACAACAGCTACGAATTGCGACAAGGGAGTTGGGTTAAATAATGGTCGAAACGGGTGCCTAAAACCAACCGGAACTCACCAGAACATTCCTTATGTGGTCAACGGGCGATATACGGTTTGAATTATTTTATTGAACTCTTTCATACTTCACAAATCTTTACAAATCAAGGTAGGTGGTTGTTCTGCCGTCATAAGCAACTCTTTCATACTTCACAAATCTTTACAAATCAAGGTAGGTGGTTGTTCTGCCGTCATAAGCCACTTTCTTTCTTTCTTTTTGGATATAAGTATGAAAATGCAGTTTTCAACATTACGTTACATACGTTTGTATGGTTCAGTTTAACTAATAAACAAACAAAAAAGCTACCAGTGGTAGTATCTATCTAATGGTAGTCGTTATCAAATGTACATTTAAATTAGACTACTAAGTAAAAAACAAAAACAAAACAACAAATCAATGTGTATTGATACTAAGTTGATGACAAAGCAAAAAGTGAAGCCGGTGCAGTTGTGTTCAGTCCGAAGATGGAACGCGTAATGATCGTCTGCGAGGGTGACAGGGCACGTTGAATCGGTGCTAGGTGAGTTGTTACTACAAGTCCGAGTCAAGGGGACATTAGTCTCGATCGAACAAAACAAAGAGGGCTTAATCAGGGACCTACGCGTCTCTATTGGAAAGAACGATGAGGGGGGTAATGAGCGACCTGCACGTCTCTATCGAACCAAACAAAGAGGGGGGTAATCAGGGACCTACACGCCTCTATTGGACAGAACGACGAGGGGTAATGCGGGGCCCGCAAATCTCTCTCGGGCAGGACAAAGAGGGATCTGTGAGTGTCTATCGGACAGAACAAAGAGGGAATCTAGAAGGCTGAATGTTATTGATGTCGGTTCAATGCCGGCCACGAACAGTGTCAGTAATTCTAATGAAGGTATATTGTCCGATTGACGTATTTGAGCGCGGTCGTGGAAGTCTTCAAGAGACTTGACTGCTTGCAGTCGGCAACGTACTCATCGTCATCTGTGCATCCATCTAAAAACATCAAACAGGAATCGGGACCTTCTCATTGTACTCATCCACCTGCTCATGTTGCTCATCGACCTGCTCATTGTACTCGTCCACCTGCTCATTTTGCTCATTCACTTGCTCATTTTGCTCATTCACGTACTCATTTTGCTCATTTTCGGCTCATTTTGCTCATGTTGCTCATTTCCTGCTCATTTTGCTCATCGACCTGCTCATTTTGCTCTCATAAAGAAATAGGATTCTCTAATCCTTACCATCTCTAACTTTTTCTTCCGCTTTCATCATGTTGGAACAAGCCGAGAAATTCGGCATGGTGTTTAACCATTACCCTGTCCAGGGACTTGTCAACTTCCATGCCTTTATCTAGTTTTTCTTTGAGATCTGCGAGAATAACTTGGTGTGTTTCATTTTCTTCAAGATGCAAGTAACTTGACAGGAAATCCTTGTAGTTGTCAAAGAAGATTCTCTTGACTGCCCAGCAGGTTTTCCTATTGGCTTTGTCTTCGGCTTCATCTTCGTCCATACCATTGTCGATGTACTTCTCGTGTTTCTCATTCCACATATCTTTGGTTGCCTCTTTGGCCTCTTTCAACCAGTCTTGGTAAGCGATATTATCTTCCAATTCAGAGCTGGACCCATCTTCTTCCGACAAGTCATCGTCAATTTCTTCCTAGTCTGATTCGTCATCACTCTCCTCCAAATCGTCACCATCATCCTTAGATTCAGCCCCGTCACCATCAATTGTAGATTCAGTTCCGCTGCTGTCTGTTTCCGAATCCTGACATCTACGCCTTTTAAATCCCGGTTCATAATCTTCTACGTTAGAATTGGCTGATCGAAATGTTCTTATGTTACGATCATCGTCAATGTCGTCCATTTTCGATTCACCCGCAACGTGTGCATTTTCTTCATGTCTTCGAAGGTTATATCGCCGACTATAGCTTTTGCTGCAGTGATGACAAGCATAGCGTTTTAGCCCAGAAATAGTATTCATGATGTTTACTCGTGGAGTGTCGATCTCCAAATGGGAAGACATGTTTAAAATTGGGCAATATATAAATGTCCTGTTTTCTGTCCTCATTCAGGTGAAATGAGCAGAAATGAGCAGAAATGAGCAGAAATGAGCAGAAATGAGCAGAAATGAGCACAGGCATGAGTAGAAATGAGCAGAAATGAGCAGAAATGAGCAGAAATGAGCAGACATGAGCAAAAAATGAGCATTTCTGCCATGAGACGATGATCGTAACATAAGAACATTTCGATCAGCCAAATCTAACGTAGAAGATTATGAACCGGGATTTAAAAGGCGTAGATGTCAGGATTCGGAAACAGACAGCAGCGGAACTGAATCTACAATTGATGGTGACGGGGCTGAATCTAAGGATGATGGTGACGATTTGGAGGAGAGTGATGACGAATCAGACTAGGAAGAAATTGACGATGACTTGTCGGAAGAAGATGGGTCCAGCTCTGAATTGGAAGATAATATCGCTTACCAAGATCCCTCTTTGTCCTGCCCGAGAGAGATTTGCGGGCCCCGCATTACCCCTCGTCGTTCTGTCCAATAGAGGCGTGTAGGTCCCTGATTACCCCCCTCTTTGTTTGGTTCGATAGAGACGTGCAGGTCGCTCATTACCCCCTCATCGTTCTTTCCAATAGAGACGCGTAGGTCCCTGATTAAGCCCTCTTTGTTTTGTTCGATCGAGACTAATGTCCCCTTGACTCGGACTTGTAGTAACAACTCACCTAGCACCGATTCAACGTGCCCTGTCACCCTCGCAGACGATCATTACGCGTTCCATCTTCGGACTGAACACAACTGCACCGGCTTCACTTTTTGCTTTGTCATCAACTTAGTATCAATACACATTGATTTGTTGTTTTGTTTTTGTTTTTTACTTAGTAGTCTAATTTAAATGTACATTTGATAACGACTACCATTAGATAGATACTACCACTGGTAGCTTTTTTGTTTGTTTATTAGTTAAACTGAACCATACAAACGTATGTAACGTAATGTTGAAAACTGCATTTTCATACTTATATCCAAAAAGAAAGAAAGAAAGTGGCTTATGACGGCAGAACAACCACCTACCTTGATTTGTAAAGATTTGTGAAGTATGAAAGAGTTGCTTATGACGGCAGAACAACCACCTACCTTGATTTGTAAAGATTTGTGAAGTATGAAAGAGTTCAATAAAATAATTCAAACCGTATATCGCCCGTTGACCACATAAGGAATGTTCTGGTGAGTTCCGGTTGGTTGTAGGCACCCGTTTCGACCGTTATTTAACCCAACTCCCTTGTCGCAATTCGTAGCTGTTGTTTGACTTTTTTGTTCCTTTGTCTGTTTGGGTGTGGTTTGTTTGTTTGTTAGAAAACGCTGGAAAATTTTTTTTTAATAATAATAATAATAATTTAAAAAAGGCAACAATGCAATACAAAATAGCCGTAGGCCTATGCGTCCACCATTACCGCACCACGTACATCACCACCCGCACATCCGCACCACCCGCACCAACCGCATCACCCGCACATCCGCACCACCCGCACCAACCGCATCACCCGCACATCCGCACCACCCGCACCACCCGCATCACCCGCACCACCTGCACCACCTGCACCACCTGCACCACCTGCACCACCTACACCACCTGCAGCTGCTTGCACCACCAAAAGGGGTGCCGATCGGTCACAACATACTACTGCAGCCGTAACGCAACTTCAATTTTCTATAGTTACTGCAACTGCGCAAGCGCGAGGACATGCCAGATTTTGGGAAAACGCTTAAATATCAACAGAGTAGGAAGGCCAACGGGCTTCGGTCTTTCGGGATCTCTCGGTCGGGACCGTTCGATACTTCGGGTTCGTATACCGATCGGGTGCGTACGCTAATACGAACTTCCTCTGGACGTATAATCTGTATACATGTATATTGCGCACGTGGAAATACCGTGTTTATTGACGCTGGGTAACAATACGTACTTTACTTCTATATCGTGGGAACCCCCGTTTTCGACGCTACACGTTTTCGACGCTTCTAACTCACATCGCACTAAAACAACTCCGTATAACCATGGAGGAAGGAAATGGTATAACTATCTCAGACTTCGTATCTAACAGTTGGTTTCCTGCTCTTGTCCGTCACCGAAAATGTGGAAATTTAAGGCTTTTCCAGTAGGCCAAACTCGTGTTATTCAAAAAGTTGCCCTTTTGAGGTCTATTTTCCTAGGTAAAAAATTGGCAGTTAATTGCTTCAAAGCTCCAGTCTTCTTTATTGTTGGTCCTATAATTAAAGAAAATCTGAGTTTACCTTAAAGGCCCTACACACCATTTGCACGAATCCAAATTTCGACCTGACGAATTTTGTTAAAGTAACTTACTAAAGTGGAAGTAAATACCAGTAGGAGACACACTGTGAAGTTTCAGCTCTTGGAATGCTGCAATTTTCCTAAAAAGTGGAATTCGGAAGTTTTACGGTTAAACGCACGGTGGCGCTATTTAAAATTCTGCAATGTGCATTTTACGATCCTCGAAGCTGACATAGTCTGATGAAAAAATGAGTCAGTTTTTCACCATTTTCTCGCGACTTGGTTGACGGATTGAGCTGAAACTTTCACAGGTGTGTTATTTCATGCATATGCTGGATTAGACAATGGACGCGTTTCTAAGACCTTTACCAATGGTGTGTACTATGTAGGGCCTTTAAGATTTTAATTTTTTGGGCCAATTAAAGTCAGCGAGCAGTTTCGAACATTTTTGTATCACAAATAATCCTAGCTCAATGTTTTGAGATTGTGTATAGGCCCTACTTTATTATACAGGCTTTTGTACTTTGACTTGTGAGTATCTTCACATCGCTAAATTTCTCCCTGATCAGATATTGGCAATTCCTTTCCCCATCCTGACTTCAGTCATCGATGCAGTGAGGTAAGGATTCCTCCTCTGTACAGCCAAACAGATCCCCTCTGACTGAAAGCCCTAAAAACACGAGAATAGCTCAACTTCTTCAACTAATATTAACAATTCCCAGGGCCTGACATTTTGGTCCAAGCAGGAACTTTCTCAAAGGCAGAGTGAACAAAATGTCCTGCTAGGATTAGAACATTGGGGCCTCTGGCCTACATTTTTGAAATTTGAATTTTGGTTTTTTAAGACAGCAACAACAATTTGGTTGTATTACTTTTACTCCCTAAACAAATTAAAACAAAAGTCTTCTTAAAGGGAAAAACATTTTGCGTTTGCGCAGCTAGGTTTAAACCAATCCGTGTTTGTATCTGAATGAAAGCGGGGTGTGATCCCTGGAGATAATTATTCGGCTGTTAGGCCTAATGGTTGAACTACTTCTGACTGGTAAAGACTACTTTACCATTACTAGGGAAGGCCATCATATAATGCTGCGTTCCAATCACACAGTGTTTATCGTTTTCAGGACCAATTTTTCTCAGTTCCCCAGTGGACTGCATTCAAATGCTACTCACAAACACTGACGCACGCGCACATGTCTCGTGCACATTGCGCAAAGGCGTACGCGGCTTGGAGTCGGACAACTCGTACGCCGACCGAATAGCAACTAATGCAAACTATTTTGTGTATTTTGTGTCCTGACATGTGCAGAACTGTGTAGAACAGCGTGGTAAATACATGGTTAATTCAGCTTTTCGGTCCTGTCAGTGTCACCGCAGAAGCCGTCACCGTATGTAGCGTAAGCATGCATGTTGGAAAAACTTTTTGCCCTTTGACCTCCTGATCCAAGTTGACACCATTTTTGTCAAGTCGTGAACTGGAGAGAAGATTCTCTCGTGGTGATCACGAGTTAATTATAGACAAAGATAGTATCTTTGTTATAGACTATAGGAACGCCTCTTCACGACTAGTAAACTCGGAACACGGTATGGTCACGACGCACAAGGCCAAAGGGCACACATGTACATGTGCACATGTACATGTGCCCCGTTAAATGTAAAGCACGCCCTCAGTGATGGAATGGGACTAGTGAAAAAAATGAAGTATCATCATCATTGATCTCGTCTTGTAACCACCCATCAGCAAATGATATGTAAATGCATGTAAATAAAAGAAAATCCACGCACAATTATATTTTGATAACTACTCCTCAAATTGAAACCACTTATATATTTGTAGCACAAAAGTAATTGTTGAAGGTTGAGTCACAAAAGCCACCGCGTGCCTTCTGAAGACAATTAACTTCGGCCACATGCACTGAATGCATAGCCCCCTCATTCGTGGCCAAAGGAGATTTGCAAAGACACAGTCATTATGTTATAGCCCACACTTTTTAGACCGTGGACGATCGAAAAAGCTTCCCGTTTTTTTATTATTTTGATCGGACTCAACTCAGACGGCCATCTGATAGTCAAACAAACTGCTGTAAAAATAATCGGGAAAATGGATTGGTGGATGTTCTGCTTTTGAGATTTTCTTGCACGTTAATGTATAAGAACAAGAAATATCAACGAAAAGATATAGTTGTTAAATTGCCGCACGTGGCTAGGCTGAGACATTGTAGTCTGGTCTCGTCCCGATCGCGTACCTATTAATATGTAGACAACAGCCATTGTCTGGCACAACCTCTTGCTGAACGAAAGGAAATTAGACAAATTTAAAGTGATCAGTGCGTGGTCTTGCCCAAATTTAGGGCCAGGTTCAGTCTGGTGTTCTTGACGATGCTCGTAAACAAAAATCATATCAGCCCCTTGAGGGCGCCATTCATGATTAGACGGCTTATTTGCGTTCACGTCATTCATGCTTTCGAATTGGCATAATAAAATTAATGGTGTTGTAAGTTTGTGCAAAGTTGTAGTGCATATTTTTTTGGAAACGTAGAACAGCCGTATGTTTATGTGACAGCTGCTTGTAACGTTCAATCAAAATACAGCAGGTAGCATTACCACTAGTACTACTACTTAATTACTAGCAAGCTGTCACGGCCCGGCACTCTCTGGCGAGTCATGGATTCCGTTTGCTACTCTGACCATGGAGGTCCATGCTCTGACTGAGGTAAGAAGGTAAGAAGCCTGTGAATGTGATTACTGATTAGTTTATGCATTTTATGAATTATTGCGATCTTTGCCGCTCCCTGTTTGGAGTCCTTGGACTTGGAATCTTGTCTTGCAGTTGGAGTCTGAACTGAAGCTGTGGTAGTCCGAGTAACTTTCACCCGACAAGTCAGCCTTTTTCCGAATTTTGGTAGTCCGAGTAACTTGGACCCGACAAGTCACCCTTTTTTTATCGAATTTTGAAATTTTGAGTTTCGGGTGACTGTAGGGTCCAAGTCCATCAGTGTCCTAAAGCTGATTATATGTACAAACCGCCAAAAACCATTCCGACTGAAACAAACTACCCGACACAAACCCCCAGATTTACCGCCGAAAACAACCGTATCACCGTCCTACGTGGCCATTTTTGGATTCAGTGAGAATCAAGGATTCTAATACTGGTCATTTGCTTTACTCACGTTTTGGAAAAAAGGCAAAAAATACCATCAGTTGATCGAGAAGGTGTTTCGTTTCGCCCGTGCGACAGCCAAAACAAGGAGGCGGCCATCTTTTTTTCTATAAATAGCATTCTGACAGTTCCGTGTGTGCAGCACTTGGGTCTGCAACTGTTGAGCCCGCGACCGTTTCATGAACGCAACGATACGATCGAAATGGTTTTTGGCGGTTTGTACATGTATATAATCAGCTTTAGGACACTGAGTGATGGACTTGGACCCTACAGTCACCCAAAACTCAACATTTCAAAATTCGATAAAAAAAGGGTGACTTGTCGGGTCCAAGTTACTCGGAATAGAATTTTGGAGGGTCGGGTGACTGAAGTATGCTGACCCTCCAAATTTAGAAAAAAAAAGGTGACTTGAGTCGGACTACATGTAGCTCTGTACTAGCTACAGTAACTAAGGCTCTACTCCGAGTAACTTGGACCCTTACAATCGCCCTTTTTAAAACGCAGTGGCTGTTGTTACAGCAGTCGTCCGTGTGGTTCCCTGACTTCATAGTATTTGTCAGGATGTTTAGCTCTTGGAACCAGACTATCAGCTAAGACTGGTTTAACCAGCCTGCAATGCTGACGAAATACAATCAAGTCAGGGAACCAAACGGACGACTGCCGTAACAACAGCCAGTGCTGCGTTTAAAAAAAAAATGAGATTTCGGGCGATAGTATCGTGGGAACCCCCGTTTTCGACGGTACACGTTTTCGGCGCTTAGCCTTCTAACTCACATCGCACGATGAAAACAACTCCGTATAATGATCTCAGACTTCGTATCTTACAGTTGGTTTCCTGCTCTTTCCCGTCACCGAAAATGTGGAAAGTTAAGGCTTTTCGAGTAGGCCAAACTCGTGTGATTAAAAAAAGTTGCTCTTTTTGGGTCTATTTTCCTAGGTACAAAATTGGCAGTTGCTTCGAAGCTCCAGTTTTCTTTATTGTTGGTCCTAAAAAAAATCTGAGTGTACCATAACAAACCCCAACATCTGTAGAAAAAATATATCTCACAACTTGAGGCAGTCCGTTCTGGGTAAAAACTATGGAGGCTCCTATAGGGGGTCTCGCTTATATATTTAAAAACAATTTTTTTTTTATTATTATTTAAAGGCAAAAAGTAACAGGGCCCAATAGGCTTTTATAAAAAATGAAAAAAATAAAAGGGCAGCTAGAGAAAGTACCAAGAAGGAGGAAATGGGTCTCTGGAGTGACATTGGGAAAGGTCATAACTGAAGAAGCAGTGAGAAAGAGGATTGTGGATTTTTTTTAAACGTCACAAAAGAAGACAACAACCAGACCAATCTGTTTTAAGCATAAATTATGAATGATTTGAGGAAAGTGTTAGAAATAGAAGCAGTGTGGAAAAACAAAAACAAAGATGAACACAAAAAAACATACAGGGAAAATTTTTACAGTGCCACACAGCATTTTGAGTTATTTTAAGAATTTATTTTGCGTTTGGCTGCACTGGGACACCTTACTAAACACCACCGACGAAAATAGGTGACGATGCTTACTGCGCGGTGCGCTGCGGACGTCAACAAAACCGGGTAATCTTACGGAAGTGACAGGCTTGATCAACCTTCTCTATGATTATTCTAATAGTCTGTGGTGTGGAGAAAGTGACTGAGAGCTCTTTTAGTGTGATACTTTCGTCCACATTGTTGAATTGTTCAGTTTGAAGAAAAGTCCTTATATCGTTGAAAACCGGTTATTGGAGGATACAACTATTGTACTTATAAATCAACGTTTTTCCACACTGCTTCTAACACTTTCCTCAAATCATTCATAATTTATGCTTAAAACGTATTGGTCTGGTTGATGTCTTCTTTTGTGACGTTTAAAAAAAACTCCACAATCCTCTTTCTCGTTGCTTCTTCAGTTATGACCTTTCCCAATGTCACTCCAGAGACACATTTCCTCCTTCTTGGTACTTTCTCTAGCTGCCCTTTTATTTTTTTCATTTTTTTAAAAAGCCTATTGGGCCATGTTACTTTTTGTCTTTAAGTAATAATAAAAAAAAAATATAAAAAAAATATATAAGCGAGACGCCCTATAGGAGCCTCCATAGTTTTTACACAGAACGGACTGCCTCAAGTTGCGTGATATATTTTTCTTCTACGGATGTTGGGGTTTGTTAAGGTACACTCAGATTTGTTTTAGGACCAACAATAAAGAAAACTGGAGCTTCGAAGCAACTGCCAATTTTGTACCTAGGAAAATAGACCCCAAAGGAGCAACTTTTTGAATAACACGAGTTTGGCCTACTGGAAAAGCCTTAAATTTCCACATTTTCGGTGACGGACAAGAGCAGGAAACCAACTGTAAGATACGAAGTCTGAGATCGTTATACGGAGTTGTTTTCATAGTGCGATGTGAGTTAGAAGGCTAAGCGTCGAAAACGTGTAGCGTCGAAAACGGGGGTTCCCACGATATACTTAACTTTGTATCTTTTAAACCTCCCAGTAAAATTGAATGACGACATCGTAGTACAGTGCATCGCTGAAGACTGTGTTAGGGACCCGTTTTTTGCCGATCTCACCCTGCAAGAGCTTCTTATAATATAAGTTATATACATGATTGTAAAAGACACCTTTTTCCATTCCAATAATGACAGGGATATTGCTTCAAGACATGCAAATTATGTGCCTACAGCTAGAGAATTTGCCATGTTTCTTGTGTCTGTACTGAGCTCGAGGCAGCGCTGCCTGTGCATGTGGGCTTTAATACCCCATGCAACCACGGACGTATAAATATAATGTCCATGCATGCAACAACAAAATCTGGCATGTCCTCGCGCTTGCGCAGTTGCAGTGCTGTAACTATAAGAAATGGAAATTGCGTTACGGCTGCCGTAACAATAGCCACTGCATATAAAAAAGCAAAACTTAGTAAAAGGGCTTAATCTAAAAAAGTTACTGTAGCTAGCTCTGTACTGTACCAGTAGTGTAGGTACTGTACTACATGTACTTGCCCGATTGCCTACTGAATAAAAATGTAGGAAGCTGAGCCAGTATTCGAAACTGACTGCTTACTCCTGGGGTAGTCCGAGTAACTTGGACCCGACAAGTCACCCTTTTTTTATCGAATTTTGAAATTTTGAGGGACTGGTGACTTTAGGGTCCAAGGATAGTGGCAAAATTCGATAAAAAAAGAGTGACTTGTCGGGTCCAAGTTACTCGGACTACTCCTGGGGTGGATTTCACAAAGCCATAACTCAATCAACCTTTTTGACATTCGCAAAGCATTATAGGTATAGATGATTTATTGATGACAAACTGGCTGTATTTTTATCGCACAACTCTATGGCAAAACACTCAAGTTTGTGAATTGTTTCACTTTTTTGTCCAAAAAACTAGATGGTGTTCAGAAATGAAACTCATACAGAATTTTCGTCTCTGCAAAAAAAAAAATTAATGTTTTTTTTGTGTGTAGTTTTGGAGAAATTAGTGGGGATTCCGTTGGTCACTGGATTCCACTTGTCTGCATGTCAAACGCGCATGCAGCTAGCGGCATGCATCAGAAAGTACAATGTGTGCACAGCTTGCCGCTTGCTGCATGCACACACCGCGTTTGCTATCTATCTAGTCACCGAGGGAATCTTCATTTCTCCGAAACTACCCACTCAACGTTTCAACAAAAGATATATTTTGTTGCTAGTATGTACATGTAGACGAAAATGCTGTGTGTTTCATTTCTGAACATCTAGGCCTAGTTTTTGGAGAAAAAAAATTAACAATTCACGAACTTGGTACTTTGCCATAGAGTTGTGTGATAAAAATAAATACAACCAGTTGGTCATCTATACCCATGATGCTTTGCGAACGTCGTAAAGTGTTATTTACAATGGGTAACCCATCGCAAGTTTTAATACCGGTAGGTCGTATGGTTTCTGTGCATTGACATTGTTTTGCGATTGATTGTGCATGTACGATGGGTTTGGTGAAATTGACAACAGGTTTCTAGTGCAGATCACTTTAACCACTTGACTGTGCTGCTTGAAGTCATGATGGTTTTGAATCTGTGTAACATTCATCATACTCATCATAGTGTAGATGTAATGTGATTTTTAATATGAATCCTATTGTCCTCGATGCAGAAATCATATTGTAATCATATTACAAGACCTACAAAGTTATTATATTTTTTGTTTCTTGAATCATCACAAACAATATTAAGGCAATAACCTGCAGGCTATAGATCGATCAGTGAGGACGTACATGTACCCTGCCAGAATCAAGCCCGACCCGTTCCCTCCCCTCCTCCGCCCTCCTCCGACATGGAGAACTTCATTCTCTACGATGAGATCTACCGGGACGAGAACGCCATCATGTACAAGGGACGGCGGAAGGGGTCCATCCAGTTTGTGGCCATCCACTGCATGGACAAGGCCCGGCGGCCGGAGGTCACCAACCGGGTCCGGCTGACCCACGAGCTTGACCACCCCAATGTGGTGCAGTTCTACGAGTGGTACGAGACCACCAACCACCTGTGGCTGGTGGTGGAACTCTGCACGGGTGAGGGATTGCTGCGAGAGGTTTTGGGCAGCAACTGTGATCAGCTCTGTTCAGTTTGACAAGTAGCAGTGTGTCGCAATGGAAATTGAGGAGAGTTATTCTCAGGACGCCCTATATCCAACTTGTAGTTATGGTGCCCCCACTGTACATGTACAAAAGATTTTAAAGTTGACTATCTTGGAAGGCCTGAGGTAAGGGCCTAAATTACAAGAGCAGCTAGACATGTACTTTTGACCAGAGCCCTTTAAGAGCTCAAACCAATTTTTTCCGAAAAAAATTACCCCTACCCTTGCCAAATCTAGTTGACCATTTGGGAAGGCCACTGTCTAAGGGCTGGATAGCTCAGACGGGGAGAGCACTGGTTACCAACACCAGAAGTCTTGGCCCTTGGGTCTTGGGTCTTGTCAAAGTTATCTTTGCCATTATTTTGTCAATTTTGTTCAAAAGTTCCCAGTCAGTTTTTTCCTTTGTGTGTTTGAGAAAAAATTTACTGGAAAACAAGTTGAGTTACTGAAGAATCTTAGCAGACCTGACCTTGTTTTTCTAGGCCTATGCTCCAAACGAATCTCATGCTTGGCAAAGACTTGCACACTGCATGCAATGTGCATTTTTACAACACTATGTGCAGTCAGGCACAGAGCTTTGTTTCGTTTCAGCACAACGTGAACACTCAAGTTTTTAAGAAATGTCTTAAATGCTATAAACTGATGAAAATTCATTTTCAGTGGGACAATTTCAGTTGTGTTCTTCGACTGCCATTTGACTTAATTGTGCGAGGAAAAAGCTCTAGACATGCGGTCCAGTGCAGTAACACACTGCATTAGACCGAAGCTGAAATCACTAGACTCGGGTCCACGTTCTAGCGGATATTTTCGACCCTTGATTGAGTAGCTTTTTTTTTTCTCCGGCTCTCTTGTTAGGAGGCTGCCTGCGACAGATTTTAGATCAGGACGAGCACTTACCGGAGAGCTCCATCCGACGCTTTGGTCTGGACATTGTCCGAGGCCTGCACTATCTCCACTCTCTGGGAATCCTATTTGGCGATCTTCAGCCATCCAAGGTACAGTACTTGCTTAGCATGAGTCTCCTAGCCAAGGGATACTAGCCTGCGGCTGATTTCACCAAACTCATCGCAACTTACGATCAATCGCAAGACAATGGGCGATGTACAGAAACCATACGGCCTTTCACGACTTAGTGGATCCACCCCTGGTGAACCTGGTCTTTAGCTCCAAACAATGACTCGTTTGCATCAGATGCAATCAATTTCAGTGCAATTTCACGTAAACTTCTGTTTCATGTTAAATGACTTTGACTTATGCCTTGATCAATTGTTCCTTAAGTCTTAATAATGATGATAATATCTGAGATTTATATTGCGCCAAATCCAATTTACAACTGCTCAAGGTGCACAGTAAAGCAAGGGGGCAAGCAGAAGAAAAAGAAAAGGATAACATTGGCCATGATCATCAATGAACACTAAATAACAAGGACCTAAGATAGGACTGATAGATTTTCAGGCCTTGAATTTGGTCATTTTCAGGGCAAGGCCACTTTGGGCTTGAATGATGCAAAATTTTCGAGGGCACCAAGGGCAGTGGGTAGGGCAACAAGGGCAAAAAAAAATTGGGAAAGGGCACAAAGGCCAAATGAAAATAAATTGTACAAAGTTATCATTTTTGTATGCCCTGCTATATACATGTACATGTACTATACGTACAGTGAAACCTGCTTATCCGGCCACCTCTATATAAGGGCCTTTTGTCCATAACTGCCACCTTTCAAAGTCCCCATCGACATTGCAAGTTATGATATCGCAGTCACTGTCAAACGCAGCCAGTGGCCAGACCTCTTGGAACGGCGCATGTACATTTACATTGAGGATAAACCCCCACTTTCCGGCCAACAAAGAAATAAAGGGCGCCCTCTTTTGGCACACCAAATGTCCAAAATCAGAAACCTAGACGTCTTTCATCTTGGTCACACTTTCTTGTGTTGAGGGTGCTGACTATTTATTTCCGATGCATGGTTACGAATTAACGCGGCCGTTGTCGACACGATCGCGCATTATTTTAACTTTTCTGTCTTATTGAGTTGACATCGCTCGCCGATAATCCAAATAAAATACATGTAGTCTAAAAACAACTGTAAATATGCTTACCAATGCAAAAAAAAGGCACGACGGCCAAGGTAAAAATAGGGCATGGCCAAACTGACCGTGAAGACAGGGATTTTTGCGGGGCACCTCGGCCACTAAAGAGGGCAACGACGGCACTGGCCATCGTGGATTTTGAACCACTTAGCAACCACTTGAACTCGGTTGAGTCGGTGAAGGATGTGTGGTGGATTCAGTTTCAAATCAGTGTATCGGATCTGAATCTGCATAAGTTTTACAGCAGGGAGAATGTAATTCGATAAGGTTTGCATGGTGGAAGTACCAATCTACGGTAGGAAAGTTTGCGGTGACACCATGTAACACGCCTCTTTTGAGATGGAGTGTGGCTCTGAAAAGAGCCGGTAACTCAAAGTCTCCTGACAATGGGCAGAGTGCACACTCCCCGAAACGTTGAGTTACCAGCTCTTCTCAGTTCCACACACCTTCCCATGTGTTACATGGTGTCACCACACACCTACCTCTTTAGAATATCGGTCATAGAGGGTTTGCCCTGCAACCAAGTCTTTCCTTGCCCCACTCAGATACTCTTGGATGGTCCGGGAATCGTAAAGTTTGACGACTTCAGCCTGTCCAGGGTGGAAGGGGAGGATCTCGACGAGTTGTTCGCGAGCACGTTGGGGGAGGAGTGTGGCAGCAGCTCAGACAGCGGGGAGCCGGCTGATGGAAGCCAGTCCAAACTGCCCAGGAAAACACTAGGTGAGTCGACTGGTGCCCTGCATGCAGCATACCTCCTTCATTACTCTGACCGGTGTCCAGTCAGCAGGTTTCCAGTTATTGTTTGGAACTGGTTCCCAGTAATTTTTTTTATTAACTGGTTCCCATTCATTTTCAGAAACTGGTTCCCAGTAATTTCCTTGCCTTTCCCTGTCATTTTTTTAA
Organism: Luidia sarsii; assembly: GCA_949987565.1. Lineage (NCBI taxonomy): Eukaryota > Metazoa > Echinodermata > Asteroidea > Paxillosida > Luidiidae > Luidia > Luidia sarsii. The sequence continues at coordinate 7,180,992 of OX465106.1, read as the reverse complement.
ATGTTACCCATAACTGCTTCCCAACCATTTTCAGCAAATAAACACTGGGGTTGCCAGTCATCATCAATACATTGTTCCCAGCCATTTTGAAGTAACTGGTTCCCGACCAATTTCAGCAGAAGGATTCCCAGTCATGGTATCGGTCGTAGACTGGCCCAGCCGATCATCCAGTTGACCGGTTCCCTGTTGTTTTCCCCAGGCTCGCCGTCCTACCTCTCTCCGGAGCTGCTCCAGGGCCAAGGTCACTCCATGGCCAGTGACCTCTGGTCCCTGGGCTGCCTCCTGTACGAGCTCTACACCGGCAAGACGCCGTTTGCCGCCGAGACGTTTCCGGAGCTGGTCGAGAAGGTGCTGCACGCCTCCCTCACCCAGCCAAAGGTCAAAGGTGAAGATAACGCACCCACAGTTTTTGTCTTACGAGTGAACCCCAAAACCCATACCAGTAGAGTGCCCATCCTAAACGATCCATAGGATGTTGTTGACATTGTTACAGTGTGTAGTGGCCTATAAAAATAAGAGATGGAAAAATTTGAATTTTTTTTTAAATTCTTTATTATTTAATCAATGAGGGTTTGTGCAGCTTCACGTAGTAAGCAAAAAATAATAATTCAGGCAGCTCGGGCAGGATTCGAACCCGCGACTCCTGCTTTCAACTGTTTTCTACTCATGCCCTCTAATTTTCGCTTTTTGGTCATTTTAGTCAATAAGCAATATTAGTGTAGTAAAAAACAGTTGTTGTTAACGAAGACTGTGGTAACTCTTTGTGACCATTGACGGAAGGGTCCTCTCACAAAGTGTTTAAATGGACCAGTTTACCTTGGTCGTTTTTCAGGTACCTGGTTCATTTGCCCACACCCTACTGTGCAAAGAGTAGCTCATAGCAACAGCTGGAGCCATTGACATTCAGGCTCAGGCTGGTAAAGGACCAGTAAAGGACAATAAGTGTAGGAAAAGCTGACTGGGAACTGTCAAAGGAGCTGCATCCACTCTGTGTGATCCCCGAGCTGCTGTAGCCAGGTTAACGGCTATGGGCTGTTTGTATCTGATTGAAAGTGGTCTCATGATTCCAGGAGATATACGGCTGGCACCCCCCACCCTGGCAAAGACTAGTTGACTATTTGAGAAGGCTGCCATCTAAGGACTGGACAGGCTGGCACGCAAAAACCTGAAGTCCCAGATTCAAATCTCAGTCCATTCAAAGTTTTCTTTGCCATTTAACAAAAACACATTAAGATTAAATTGAATGTTCACTGCTCTTGTCGAATCTATATGTACATGTACCAGTCAGTGTCCTTCCATCATCCAAATTTTGTTGTTGTTTTTAACCCACAATCCCAGGCCCCAGGATATCCTCCAAAGCGTCCCCCGATTTTTGCAGCTTGCTGGAAGGACTCCTGAAAAAAGATCCCCAGGAGAGGTATGTGTGTGTAACTGTGGCGTTTTGTGCGCAGTCGTTGTTCCATTCTTACGATTGCTGATCCATCTCCTTCAAGATTCTTAGTCCATCTTCCTGAGGCATCTCCTATTATCACTCCTCCTTCCCTGCTTAGGTTAGACTGGCATGAGCTGGTGTCCCACCCCTTCTGGCAGGGTCAACTCACGGTGGACAGCAAGGAGAGCCAGCTAAAGGCCTCCATCCAAGAGGGAGGGGAACAGCCAGAAGGAACAGCCAAGTCAAGTGTGGACATGTTGACGGCAACACCGAGCAACCTCAAGGTAGGAAATGAACAACCCCAAATCTTCCGAATATCTGTTTGTTCATTTGTTTTAATGACCCCACTTGTAGGTCATTCGATCCCACTTCTATCTGTCTATATCAACTGACACCATCAATGGATCTCTTGACCCCACTTCTAGATCAAATGACCCCAGTACTTGATCAAGTGACCCCACTTTTAGATCAAGTGACCCCACTTCTAGATCAAGTGACTGACCCCACTTCTACTGTAGATTAAGTAACCCCACTTTTAGATCAAGTAACCCCACTTCTAGATCAAGTGACCCCACTTCTAGATCAAGTGACCCCACTTCTAGATTAAGTAACCCCACTTTTAGATCAAGTGACCCTACTTCTAGATCAAGTGACCCCACTTCTAGATCAAGTGACCCCACTTCTAGATCAAGTGACCCCACTTGTAGATCAAGTGACCCCACTTCTAGATCAAGTGACCCCACTTCTAGATCAAGTGACCCCACTTCTAGATCAAGTGACCCCACTTGTAGATCAAGTGACCCCACTTGTAGATCAAGTGACCCCACTTGTAGATCAAGTGACCCCACTTGTAGATCAAGTGACCCCACTTCTAGATCAAGTAACCCCACTTCTAGATCAAGTGACCCGACTGTGAGATCAATTGACTGTATTTGACCCCACTCATGGATCGCTCAACCCTACTTCTAGATCAAGTGACCCGACTGTGAGATCAATTGACTGTATTTGACCCCACTCATGGATCGCTCAACCCTACTTCTAGATCAACTGACGATACTGACCTATTTGATTAAACAAATAACAAAATGGAAGGAAAACCGACTGGGCAATTTCAAACCATTTTTGAAAGTGCCAGGTAAATTTGTCCATACCTGGACTTGAGCCTGTGACCTCCGTCTTCATGTACCAGCTTTTTGTTTGTGTGATTGTTTTTCTGAACATGGAACAATTTCCATCATACCCCTGTGCTTCCCCCCCCCCCCCCCTCAGCAATACAACTTGATAAGCATCTCACCGGACGGACGGCCCATTTCCCAGGCCGCTACCTCGGGTCAGCATCATCTGTTGAGGACTTCGCTGCAGTCCAGCGGCCTGGAGACCTTCCGGCCGCTGGCCTCACCGGAGGCCACAGAGTCCGCAGCCAGAGAGGCACACTTCACCATCAGGTACAGTGCAGCTCAGCCGGCATGGATTTGACCCAGATGCAGGTCGTCCTGAATCCCGCTCCGAGGTCAACTGATCCCGACTTCTAGATCAACTGACCCCATTTGTGGATCGCTCCACCCGACTCCTACATATGACCTTGTGGATCACTTGACCCCACACATAAATCTCCTGAGCCCACTCGAGGATCACCTGACCCCACTTGAGGTTCAGCTGACACTACTGAGGGATCCCCTGATCCCACCAGGATTAAGAGAGAGACATAAAAGATGGAATTGAATTCGGCCATCAAGACTGACCTAAAGACAGACTGAACAAAAGATGCACACATTTCAACCTCATCTGCCTATTGCTGTCAATGTCATATTTAGTCATCATTTCATTGTCAAATTTACTAATTATTTCAACGGGCTTAACAAATTCTAGCTCCCGTCCACAAACATCTCCCGTTACTTCCCTCAACGAGTCGGCCGAGCCAAAAGAGAGCAAGCCCCATCGGCCCAGGAAGTCCTCTGTCAAGAAGAAGACTGTTGCAAAGGAGACTAAAGGAGGCAGTGGCAGCGCAGTAGGAGGGGGAGGAGGAGGAGGTGGGGAGGGCAAGCAGCGAGGCAAGTACCAGCGAGTCCGGCGGCCATCGGTGGAGGAAACTGGCTCCAGGTGGGAGCTGGTCTACACCCTGTGGGATCTGACTGTCTCGCCCATCATTGACAATGCCAAGGTACATGTACTTTCAAAACATGCTTGAAGAAAACAAGTCTTTGTTATTGATGGCCAGGCATATGTCCTATTCATCTGATTCTGTCTGTTTAAGGCTTGACAATTGATGTTTTGATGTTTTTGAGCAACAGGAAATAAATTGTTGAATGCAAGGGTTTGCTGACTCCCTGCATCCCTGTTGCACTTAGTCTGACTTAGTCTGATCAAGTCTGAAAGCATCATACATTACAAGACCCATAACAGACCGTGTTCTGAGAACCACTTGATCCAGGATTGGGTAATCTGCAGTTTTCATGTACCTCTACTACCCCTGAACATGCTGAAAACATTGTACATGTACATTGTAAGACTCATGAAAGACTGTTCAGAGAACCACTTTTTAAAGGATGGAGTGAACTATCGTTATGACCTCCACTACCCCATATGTTTATTGACAGCAGACTGTCAAGTTTCAGCTCAGGATTGAAAAAAGAAACTATCATAGCTCAAAAATGTAAAAAGATAGAATTTCTACTTTTGAGGAAGGTCCTTGTAGAATTGCCATGTCAGGTCTGGTGCATTTTGGACATTTGAATTGTTTCCATTTGAATCAGCGAGTAGTTTGCAACATTTTCATGCGTCGCTTTAATTCTATCAGCGACGGAATGTCAGTCTGTATGTGTTTGCCTCTTTTTTCTCTTCCAGATTCAGAAGCCGGCGGCACTGAAGTTTGATGCCAAGAGCTTGCCCGGCGCTGCCTACTCTCTGGAGAAGCTCCTGAAGCAGGGGCCCTCCGATCTGGCCCACCAGGTGGACAGTCTGGCTGATGCCCTGAACAAGATGACCGACAAGTCGGCCGGGGGTCAGCGGGCCAAGGTCCAGTTCTTGAATTACTTGGCCACTGTCTGCAGCAACGGAAGGGTCGGTGCAGTGGTTGCCCAATCAAAAATGGTAAAAGAAACTTGTTCCCTTTCACACTTTCTCTATCTGTCTCTCTAGTTTGTCTTTCTGTCTCTCTCTCCCCATCCCCCTCTCTCCTCTCTCTTTCGCTCTCTCTCTCTCTCTTTCCCTCTTCCCTTCTCTCTCTTTCTCTCTCTAATTCTCTCTCTCCCCCTCTCTCTCCCCCTCTCTTCTCTCTCTCTCTCCCCTCTCTCCACTGTCTCTTTCTTTCTCTCTCTCTCTCCTCTTCCCTCTCTCCCCTCTCCCTCTCTCTCTCCCCTCTCTCTTTTTCTTTCTCTCATTCTCTCTCTCCTCTCTCCCTTCTCTCTTCTCTCTCCCTCTTTCCACTCTCTCTTTCTCGTTCTCCCCTCTCCCTCTCTCCCCCTTCCCCCTCTCTCTCTCCCTCCCCCTCTCTCCTCTCTCTCTTTCTCTCTCTCCCCTCTCTCTTTTTCTTTCTCTCATTATCTCTCTCCTCCCTCTCTCCCCTCTCTCCTCTCTCCCCCTCTTTCCACTCACTATTTCTCTCTCCCCTCTCTCTCTCCTCTCTCTCCCCTCTCTCTCCCTCTCCTCTCTCTCCCTCTATCTCCCTATCTGTCCCTCTCTGTCCCTCTCTCTCCCTCTCTCTCCTCTCTCTCCCTCTATCTCCCTCTCTGTCCCTCTCTCTCTCTCTGTCTCTCTCTCTGTCTCTCTCTGTCTGTCTCTCTCTCTCTCTCCCTCTCTCCTTTCTCTCCCTCTATCTCCCCCTCTCTCTATCTCTCTCTCTCTCTCTATCTCCCTCTCTCTCTCTCCTCCCCTCTCTGTCTCTCTCTATCTCCCTCTCTCTCTCCCCCCTCTCTGTCTCTCTCTTTTGTCTCTCTCTCTCCCTCCCTGTCACTCTTACTTTTACTCTCTTTCCCTCTTTCCTTCTCTCTCTCTCATTCTCTCTCTCCCCCTCTCTCTCTCCCCTGTCTTCTCTCTCTCCCCTCTCTCCACTCTCTCTTTCTTCCTTTATCTCTCTCTCTCTCCCCTCCCCCCTCTCCCTCTCCCCCACCCTCTCCCCCCTCTCTCTTTTTCTTTCTCTCATTCTCTCTCTCCTCTCTTTCTCTCCCCTCTCTCCTCTCTCCCCCTCTTTCCACTCTCTCTTTCTCTCCTTCTCCCCTCTCTCCTCTCTCCCCCTCTTTCCACTCTCTCTTTCTCTCTCTCCTTCTCCCCTCTCTCTCTCTTTCTCCCCTCTCTCTCTCCATTTCTCTCTCTCTCCCTCGCTTTCCATCACTCTCTCCCTCTCTCTCTCCTCCCCCTCCCCTCTCTGTCTGTCTGTCTGTCTGTCTCTCTGTCTGTCCCTCTCTCTCTCCATTTCTCTCTCTCTCCCTCGCTTTCCATCACTATCTCCCTCTCTCTCTCCTCCCCCTCCCCTCTCTGTCTGTCTGTCTGTCTGTCTCTCTGTCTGTCTCTCTCTCTCTCTATCTCTCTCTTCCTCCCTGTCATTCTTACTTTGATGAGTAACTGATTTTTTTCAACCAATGTTGTCACTCCCTAGATGTCTGCCTTACTGCAGTGTCTAAAAGCCAGCCAAGCCTTAGAAGTGTAAGTACAAAGACAGTACCCTGTAATGTCATTGTACGCGTTGTTCCATTTTTCAGGAAAGGCATTTGTTCACACGTTTTAGCAATTCATGTAACAACTGATGTCAAAATATGTGTTTGTCGTGCTTAGGAGTGCTTTCTGGTAGACAGAAAATAGCATTTGTTTAAAAAAGCAACACCACCGTCACTCGGAGGTCCTGTCCTGAAGTGGTTATCTTACCAAAGGCAAATTTTGCAGGCTACATTGATGCAAATAACTCCACTTCATGAAAAAAAACAGACAATCAGTACACATGCCAATACAACTTTTTAATATAATGTTCTAAATGGCATTATTTGAACAAAATTGTTTGATGGACAATGATTCTGTTGTCTGTTTCGGGGTTTTTTTTTCAGGCGTTGCAGGTCTGGTCGAGTCTTGGGGCTACTCGCCCTCAATCTAGAAGAACTGCAAGAGGAAGTTCAACTCACTGAGGTACAGTGTAGGATCGCCACTCACAAGTCACCAACTCAGTAGCCCATAACAATACTCCATTGCCTTTCCTAACTGTAGCACACTCTACTTGGTGATAGCAGTAGCAGCACAATACTAATTGGTGTTGGGTTAGGGTCAGGGTCAGGGTTCACTGCACCAGGCCGCAGAGAAACAGCTGAATTATTCTTGGCTGTGACCGCCCTGTGTTCACCAGAAACAGGGGGGTAAGACTTGATTAGGTTGTGCTTGTTCCATAGGTGTTCATCCTCCTGGAATTCTTTCAGTAATTTGAGAGGCAAAGAAATTCACTGTAAAAGTACTTTATACAGAAATCAAAGTGGGGTGAAATAAATTTGGATTGTTATAAAACAGAACATGTCTATCCTTTTGGGGCAAACAATTCTTAATATATGTAGCAAAGAAACCCGGTATCAGTGTTTTGGCCCGAAAATTGTGCACCCAACTTTGCAGACAAACGTACCATGTCAAATGCATAATGTGTGGTCGGCCTTGAGGTTGTGAACTTTGCCCTGCATTGTCTATATTGTCTATCAGACGCAAACACCGCACTGCCGCACTTCAGCAATTTAATCGCCATGCTTGGCTGCTTTTATTCTGTATGTGACGTCACACGCTTGCAGGAGGAATTTTGGGGGGCTGGGCGAACATATTTTTAAAATGTTTTGGGGCGAAATTAAGTGCAAAAAAACAAAGTAAAATCCTTTATATATTATGTTGTGAACATTACCTACATGTAAGAAGAGTTTTTAGCTCTTTTTCAAATCCTATTTCTGTATACCTTTAAATATTTTAACTGAGAGCCAACTTTAAATCCCTTACATCCTCTCGGTATGCTGTGACCACCCCTTAGGTCTTCGTGGCTCTGACCGAGGTAGTAAGGGACAATAGCCGCAATGCCAAGCTGAAGCAGGGTGTGCTGCCCGCCCTGGGAGAGCTGCTCTTCCTGGTGGCCACGCAGGAGGAACAGAAGGGCTACGGCGTGGAGGCCTGGACAGTCCCTGCAGCCACTTACACCATGATGACCCGCTGCATCCAGGAAGGGGTGAGCAACTGGCAGACATCAAGTCTGGAGTCCAAGTCCAAGTCACACCTTTTGTGTCTGAGTCATGAGTTATCCGGCGTGAGTCTGAGTCACATAAGTTGAGTCCAAGTCATGAGTCACATATATTGAGTCCAAGTTGTGAGTCACTTATGTTGGGTCCAAGTTTTGAGTCACATGGGTTGAGTCCAAGTTGTGAGTCACTTATGTTGAGTCCAAGTTGTGAGTCACTTATGTTGAGTCCAAGTTGTGAGTCACTTATGTTGAGTCCAAGTTGTGAGTCACTTATGTTGAGTCCAAGTTGTGAGTCACTTATGTTGAGTCCAAGTTGTGAGTCACTTATGTTGAGTCCAAGTTGTGAGTCACTTATGTTGAGTCCAAGTTGTGAGTCACTTATGTTGAGTCCAAGTTGTGAGTCACTTGTGTTGAGTCCAAGTTGTGAGTCACTTATGTTGAGTCCAAGTTGTGAGTCACTTGTGTTGAGTCCAAGTTATGAGTCACTTATGTTGAGTCCAAGTTGTGAGTCACTTATTTTGAGTCCAAGTTGTGAGTCATTTACCGGTATGTTGAGTTCAAGTTCGGAGACACACAGGTTGAATCCAAGTTAGGAGTCGCATGGGTTGAGTTCATCCAGGTAAAGTCCCTGACCCATGTCACAAAGGTCAAGTCACAATTTGATACGGCATTATAAACTCATTTCCCAATTTCTGACAGTTTTCTTAAATCACATTTACTAGTAACAGGCCTACTCGTGCTGTATATCAAATAGAATTGTAAAGTGAACCATTGAGAAAAATCAGCCCATGTACTCCAAGTCCGAGTCAGTAGGACCAAGGCTGAGTCGGAGTTATTTGTTATCTTGACCCCAGTCAGAGTCATAGAAAATGAGACTTGAGTCGGACTTGGGTGTGAGTCCGAGTCACTAGTGGATCCAACTGGGAGTCTTACTCAAAGATGAGATGTGAAGGTTTCATTGTGAGAATAGCAGTCTCCTGAAGACGAACTGAGTATACTGTTCAAAACGTCAAGTTCCTCCGGTTCTTTTCGGAACCCCACATACTCACAGAAGAGAATTTTGCATGGTGTTACTGCAAACCTATTGCTTCTTTGGACTCAAAGAGCTGTTAAACTGTGAGAATTGGCTCCCGTGCCATTGGTTGTCGTCACTACTTGATACGTCTGGGATCTGTGCTGTCTTTTGGGCAGGAGGATTCTGTGGTCCAGCACTATGCCGCCAAGAGCTTCGAGAACGTCTGCTCCACCCAGAGCAGCCACAGCCAAAAGCTGGCCACCAACGATGCCGGCCATCTCCTCTGGCACCTCTTCAACCACTCCACCGCAGACGCTCTGAAGATCACCGCCATCTCAGTAAGTGCCGAGTATGCGCCGATGCCAAAACCGCAGTGGGCTTCCAGGGCGCGTCAGACTAAAGCCGGTTTCCACTGGACTTACATGTACATGTATTATGGTCAAAGTAACCGAGACGATGGTTACTTTTTCCCATTTTAAAGGCACAGTATTTCTTATACTGATGGTTTTCTGCATTTTTCTGCTTTCTCAGATTACCATTTGAGCTGAAATCTTCGTAGTATTGCTTTTTGACCTTTTAAAATGTTGTATAGGGCCTTTAAGAACATTGGAAACGGCCTAGTTAAATTTCCTGTCGGTAACTTTAACTGATTCGAATGGTTAGAATTTACCGGCCAATCTCTGCCCAGTAAAAGTGACCAGGGAAATTAAGACTTAACTGAACTGATTAGTTCAGTGGCGGGAAATGCACCACTCGGTAAAACATGACTCGGTAAAAACCTACATCCAGCCTATGACATAACAAATGCACTGTGTACAATGTTTGCTTCATGTAACGCGCTAAACGTACACGATGCATGTTTACCTGATCTCGCAGAAAGCAGTTGGCAACATTTTTGCATATAACTCATATATCTTTTGATTCACAACTTGTTAGAAAAGAAGTTGTTATATCATGGAAAATGACAAAGAATAGTTTCTTTCTTGTTCTCTTCCCCACATTCAAGTGCAAAGTTGTTACTTCTACAAAAGTCTGATACCTCTTTTTGTTCTGGCTGTCGCCCTTTGTACCACTCTGGGCGAAGAGACAAGTCTGTGCGACCCATTTGATCCCAAGCTTCCTTCCCTGTTCGGGGTGGTTCTGTCCTTCAGGCTCTCTGCAGACTGACGAGGCAGTCTGTTGCCATCTTCCAGAGTGTCATAGACAAGGTGGGCCTGCCCAACATCCTGGAAGCGTTGGCCGTCAATATCAGCAAAGTCCAGCAGGCCCTGGTGACCATGTTTGCTGCCCTCATGGTGGAAGGATCGCACCTGAATAGGCTGGTGCAGGATAAGGTAGGAGACACAGCCAGAAAGGCAGACAGTCTGAGACCTCCAAAGGAGACAAACAGACAGGATGAATGGCACAGGAATGGCCTTCCCAGCCACCCCTTGCCCCTCCAGGACACCCCTTGTCCCTCCCAGACACCCTTGCCCCTCCGAGACACTAAGGCTGGGCAGAAAACCCGGGTATCCGAAACCCGACCGAAGGCATCAGATACCCGAATTCCAAAAAATGGAACAACTTATCTTAACTTTGTTGATGATATTGTAAGACGCAGTGGCATCCGATTCAATACTTTAAAAGAAGAACCGAATTTGAATCAAGTCAAAATCCGATTGTTGGGGTCATTGAATAGAGTTGTCTTTTGAGCCATGGTTATCATTACATGTAGGTGCAATCCCGCTAGAAAAGGAAACTGTCGAAAAGTGGACCGCATCATCGCGATTCAATAATCGCTTTGTTTTCGTGCACGATTTTACAAACGGCAATATTTTTCGGAAAATTATTGCTTTGCAGGCCACGGCCCCCGAACTGCACGTGCCTGAAATATGACCTAATCATACTGCACATGCCTCGAATATGACCCTGCTGGATTTGTTTTGTCGCGAAACAAACGCACTCCGCACCATGTGCAGTGCGATGATGGAACACGAAGGGCTTGTGTACTGCGCGTACGCACTTGAATACACAGCAGTACGGGCACAGGCCTCGGGTGTTTTTTCAGCATGGTTCCCACCTCAGCGACCTCACACATGCGCTTTTAATACTGGCCGAATGGGAGGGAACCAGTCTACAAGATGCACGTGTCGTGATACAGCACTCTCGCTGTAAATTTCACAAGTGATCATTTTCATTTCGAACACCATGATTCTAATGACCGCAGAATGTTAAAACAATGCTGCTTAATTGTTTTGGTCGTCAAAGGTACCCTGGAAAACCTCAAGTAAAGGTTTTTTTTAGCGATTTTGATTGTTGCCGATTTTATTATCGATGTTGCCGATTTATGTAGAAACTGAAAGCATGCCTGGCGCGGCGCTCTGATACTGCGATAGTGACCAGCGGACATTACGCAATGTACTTCCGACACCCAGACACCCCTTACCCCACCCCAGGCAATCCTTGTCTCTCCAAAACACCCCCTCCCAGTACTCCCTCCCAATCACCCCTTACCCCTCCCAGACACCCCTTACCACACCCCAGGCAACCCTTGTCTCTCCAAAACACCCCTTACCCCTCCCAGACACCCCTTTCCCATTCCCAGTCACCCCTCCCAGACACCCATTGCCCTAGCCTTACCAGACACCCCTTACACCTCCCAGACACCCCTTACCCTTCCCAGACACCCCTTACCCTCTTCAAGACACCCCTTACCCTTCCTAATCACTCCTTACCCCTCCCAGACACTCCTTACCCCTCCCAGACACCCCTTACCCCTCCCAGACACCCCTTGCCCCTCCCAAACACCCCTTACCGGAACTCCCTCCCAGACACCCCTTACCCTTCCCAGACACCCCTTACCCCCTTCAAGAGACCCCTTACCCTTCCCAATCACCCCTTACCCCTCCCAGACACCCCTTACCCCACCCAAGGCGACCCTTGTCTCTCCAAAACACCCCTTACCTGTACTTCCTCCCAGACACCCCTTACCCTTCCCGGACACCCCTTACCCCCTTCAAGACACCCCTTACCCTTCCCAATCACCCCTTACCCCTCCCAGACATCCCTTACCCCTCCCAGACACCCCTTGCCCCTCCCAAACACCCCTTACCGGTACTCCCTCCCAGACACCCCTTACCCTTCCCAGACACCCCTTACCCCCTTCAAGACACCCCTTACCCTTCCTAATCACCCCTTACCCCTCCCAGAGACCCCTTACCCCTCCCAGACACCTCTTGACCCTCTCAGACACCCCTTACACATGTACACCTCCCAGACAACCCTTACCCATCTCAGGCACCCCATTGCCCCTCCCAGACACCCCTTACCCCTCCAAGATACCCCTTACGCCTACTAGACATCCCTTGTCCCTCCCAGACACCCTGTGCCCCTCCCCGACACCCTTACCCTTCCCAATGACCCCTTACCCCTCCCAGATACTCCTTACACCTCCCAGACATCCCTTACCCCTCCCAGACACCCCTTGCCCCTCCCAGATACCCCTTACACCTCCCAGACACACCTTGCCCCTCCCAGACACCCCTTACCCTTCCCAGACACCCCTTACCCCCTTCAAGACACCCCTTACCCCCTTCAAGACACCCCTTACCCTTCCTAATCGCCCCTTACCCCTCCCAGAGACCCCTTGCCCCTCCCAGACACCCCTTGACCCTCCCAGACACCCCTTACCCCACCCCAGGCAATCCTTGTCTCTCCAAAACACCCCCTCCCAGTACTCCCTCCCAGACACCCCTTACCCTTCCCAGACACCCCTTACCCCCTTCAAGATACCCCTTACCCTTCCCAATCACCCCTTACCCCTCCCAGACACCCCTTACCACACCCCAGGCAACCCTTGTCTCTCCAAAACACCCCTTACCCCTCCCAGACACCCCTTTCCCATTCCCAGTCACCCCTCCCAGACACCCATTGCCCTAGCCTTACCAGACACCCCTTACACCTCCCAGACACCCCTTACCCCTCCCAAACACCCCTTACCAGCACTCCCTCCCAGACACCCCTTACCCTTCCCAGACACCCCTTACCCTCTTCAAGACACCCCTTACCCTTCCTAATCACTCCTTACCCCTCCCAGACACTCCTTACCCCTCCCAGACACCCCTTACCCCTCCCAGACACCCCTTGCCCCTCCCAAACACCCCTTACCGGAACTCCCTCCCAGACACCCCTTACCCTTCCCAGACACCCCTTACCCCCTTCAAGAGACCCCTTACCCTTCCCAATCACCCCTTACCCCTCCCAGACACCCCTTATCCCACCCAAGGCGACCCTTGTCTCTCCAAAACACCCCTTACCTGTACTCCCTCCCAGACACCCCTTACCCTTCCCAGACACCCCTTACCCCCTTCAAGACACCCCTTACCCTTCCCAATCACCCCTTACCCCTCCCAGACATCCCTTACCCCTCCCAGACACCCCTTGCCCCTCCCAAACACCCCTTACCGGTACTCCCTCCCAGACACCCCTTACCCTTCCCAGACACCCCTTACCCCCTTCAAGACACCCCTTACCCTTCCTAATCACCCCTTACCCCTCCCAGAGACCCCTTACCCCTCCCAGACACCCCTTGACCCTCTCAGACACCCCTTACACATGTACACCTCCCAGACAACCCTTACCCATCTCAGGCACCCCATTGCCCCTCCCAGACACCCCTTACCCCTCCAAGATACCCCTTACGCCTACTAGACATCCCTTGTCCCTCCCAGACACCCTGTGCCCCTCCCCGACACCCTTACCCTTCCCAATGACCCCTTACCCCTCCCAGATACTCCTTACACCTCCCAGACATCCCTTACCCCTCCCAGACACCCCTTGCCCCTCCCAGATACCCCTTACACCTCCCAGACACACCTTGCCCCTCCCAGACACCCCTTACCCTTCCCAGACACCCCTTACCCCCTTCAAGACACCCCTTAGTCCTTCCTAACACCCCTTAATTACCGTGTATACCGGTACTCCCTTCCAAAACACCCCCTTTGCCCACCATTTTATTGATATCCTTGCTTTATTTTACACTAACAGATTTCTCTTCTGCTTTTTTTCTTCCTATTAAAGCTACCACTTTCTATTTTACTGTTGTTGTTTTTTGCTGTTCCTAAAATTGTTTTCAATGGCTGGCTTTATTTCTGCTGGTGCGTGACCAACACCCTGGTTTCCATGACGTTGGATGGCTTTGACCTTTTGACCCTGCCATAACCTTTAACTCATGAGATGGCTGAGGTAATATTCCTCCTTTCAGCCTCATTCTGTCCATTAGTCTGCTTGGTTGGCACATTACCTGGCTGCTTCACATCCTCCAGCCTTCATTTTCCACTTGCTTGGGATAGTTGTGAATTTTGTCATGTACTGTACCGGTAGACATCATCATAATCATGCCCTTTTGGTTGCCCATGTTTAGATACATGTACTGACACTTTTCTGTCCATTAATACTTATTAATTATTCATGGGTAACTTAGGGGGAAAACTCGATCAAGCACACATAAAGGAAGACTAACTGAGAAAAGTGAGAGGCAAAGAACATTTGACTGGAACCTGAGACCTCTGGCTTGATATCCCTTTGCTCAATACCACATGGTAAGAATGCCAGTACGTCTAACCAGAGGTCTGTGGTTCAAGTCCTGGTCCAGTGATGTGTTCTTTGCCTCTTTTCAAAACAGAAAAAAATTACTATTAATTGTTTTGTTTTATGTGAGAGTAATGTTTCCTTCCAAGTGATGTCTTTAAGTTTAACTCACACTAAAAATAAAGGTTTTCCTTTGCTATTTTTATTAAAATTTGTTCTTGTTTTAGGTCTCAGTCAGTTTGTCCTTTATTTATTTGACTCATACTCACAAGTTTGAGTGAACTGATATTTTCAATTCTCCATCGATGATACGGAAACGAAAACTTTGCCGGACAAGTTCTCTTCCTGCTCCTCACTGTAAAACAGCTCTCCTGAAAATGAATTCCTGCCTTGATCGGAGCAAAGCATTGAGCAAACATGAATGTATCCCTGTCTGAATTCCCAGTTAGCTGATATGGCTAGATCTCGCACTCATGTCTATGACAAGCGGCTGTCGTATAGTAATAGTAATGTCAATAGTAATTTCAAACCGTTGCCCTTGGCATTGTTCAGACAGCGGCTATGCCCGTAAGGCCTATATAGTCAGCTTCACTCTGTAGGGCCCTTTACCAATCCACAGCGGATCAGGCTTGGGCTCTGGCTTCGTCTCTGACAAACCTGAAAATCCAGGTTGTGATTTGTCGCCGAATTTGAAAGTTTGTTGGCTTGATAAGTACAGAGAATTCACCAAGAAATTGGGGCCGAACGCTTGTTTCTACATGCCTGTGCTATTATAGCTGAGCCTGAGCCTGACCCTAAGCCTTTATTCCATAAACAGACTATGATGCACATACATGTGCGTACTGTAGTACCCTAATTAGTCTAGAAATGCAGTAGAAGGTACCGGTACAAGACCTCTTTCCCCCAAAAAAAACACAGCTTAGGCTCCAGCTCTAGCTTCATCTCTCATGGTAATCCAAAAACTGAAAAAAAAAAAACTTCTATTCCTGAGTCCCAACAAAACAATACTCCTTTATGTACAATACATCCTCATTAAATCGAAACGTCAATACCGCTTTAATATGCCGCTTTTCTCAAACTTCCAAACTTCAAAAGTCTAGTTAAAGATAAAAACTGGGTTATTTTTGATAACTTGAATGCTGAATAACTTGATTTGTCATCCATTCCAAGTTCGACTTATCAAGATTTTACTTAACATTACATGAATCAGTGAATTTCCACCATAAGTCTCTTTGTGATAGTGTGCAAAAAGCAGCTATTTTTGGGTTTTATTTTGTTTCTTTAATTGGCACAATTATGAGGGAAATTGAAAATTACTTTGTGTCCTCTCAAGGGCTTTTGTCCATGCCATCATGACATATCTAACCAATTTCTGTCCCATATTCATCATGTAGTTTAGCCAACATTCACATGGTTCCAATGCACCGATCCAGTAAGCCACACCCACCATAGCAACAGCCAAGCAACAGTGCACATACAGTATGCACACAACATGTCACGATCGCCCACAGACTGCGCATCCACTGCACACCCGCAACCACTGAAAGCACTTCTCTCTGTACTCTTGCCAGGGTATCGAGAGTCAGAATTACAATGAAAATATGAATACCGCTTGACCATGCTTGAGGATAAAACTCGGGTTTGCAAAGGAATTGCCTGGTGCATACGAAACAAAAGTAAACACAGCGAAAAGTGTGTAGTCAAGAATACAAATTTTAAACCGTTATGTCGGACAAAATGGCGGCAATTTGTTGGACCTTAAATCGCGCGTTGTAATTGGTCAATTTGTCTAGGGGCGTGGCCTACTGGATCGGTGTATTGTTGGTGGTTATGTTGTCAACTTTGTTTTTCACTGAGCTTCATGGACAGGGCGTGGCGTTTCAATCCCAGCAGAACTTTTTGTGTTCTGCCTTTGAGAAAGTTCATGCTGGAATTTAAACGTCGGGCCCTTGACCTATTTGAGATTTGCATTTTGATAAAAAAGCTCCTGTTGGTATCCAAATGCACTCTGCCTTTGAGAAAGGTCCTGCTAGGATCGAAACTCGTTCTGCCTTTGAGAAAGGTCCTGCTAGGATCGAAACTCGTTCTGCCTTTGAGAAAGGTCCTGCTAGGATCCAAATGCATTCTGCCTTTGAGAAAGGTCCTGCTAGGATCCAAACACAATCTGCCTTTGAGAAAGGTCCTGCTAGGATCGAAACTCGTTCTGCCTTTGAGAAAGGTCCTGCTAGGATCGAAACTCGTTCTGCCTTTGAGAAAGGTCCTGCTAGGATCCAAATGCATTCTGCCTTTGAGAAAGGTCCTGCTAGGATCCAAACACAATCTGCCTTTGAGAAAGGTCCTGCTAGGATCCAAACGCATTCTGCCATTGAGAAAGGTCCTGCTAGGATCGAAATGCATTCTGCCTTTGTGATAGGTCCTGCTAGGATCCAAACGCATTCTGCCGTTGAGAAAGGTCCTGCTAGGATCGAAATGCATTCTGCCTTTGTGATAGGTCCTTCTAGGATCCAAACGTATTCTGCCTTTGAGAAAGTTTGTGCTGGGATTTAAACATCGTGCCCTTGATGTATTTGAGATTTGCATTTTGATTAAAAAAGGTCCTGCTAGGATCCAAATGCATTCTTCCTTTGACACACATGTTTGAGAAAGGTCCTGCTAGGATCGAAATGCATTCTGCCTTTGAGAAAGGTCCTGCTAGGATCGAAATGCATTCTGCCTTTGTGATAGGTCCTACTGTACTTGGATCCAAATGCATTCTGCCTTTGTGATAGGTCCTACTGTACTTGGATCCAAATGCATTCTGCCTTTGTGATAGGTCCTACTGTACTTGGATCCAAATGCATTCTGCCTTTGTGATAGGTCCTACTGTACTTGGATCCAAATTCATTCTGCCTTTGAGAAAGGTCCTGCTTGGATTGAAGTGTCATGTCCACTAAAATGATGAAATGAATGAAATTTCATTTGCATTGCTCAGGATCTCACAGTTTCTGTCTCTTCAATTTTGTGGATGACAGGATTTCCTGCTCCGCATCATGAGACTTCTGGACAGTCCTTCCACGCTGATCCGAGCCAAGGCCTTCCTGGTCATCTTGCAACTGACCAACACCAACGTGGACATGATATATTTTGCCTGCCAGTCAAGGTAAGGGCCAGTATGAGAAGAGGAGTCTAGCAAACATGCTGTGGGCATCTTGCCACAGAAACTTGGTGAGGATTTTGCCCTTCCCCTCTGTGTAGTTTGCACTGTACGCTCAGTGCTTTGCCCATTTACCTGGTGATTTACTTCATGAGGATACAATTCATTGAGAGTTTGCCCTACACAGCGTGTAGTTAGCTTGTGTTGTCAAGGATGTAAGACTTTTGGTAATTTCACGATTTTCGGAAATGGCGGGATTTAAAAAAATTATTATTATTATATTTTGTCCACCATGTATTTCCACCATGCAAACCTTCAAGTCTCATCTCTGCCCAATGGCAGTGCGACAGATTCATTGTTGCTTTTCCTTGGGCTTTGAGCAGGTTGGTGATGTACATTGAGAGGGACAGCCGGAGACAGCAGACAGCCAACAAGGCAGACAGTCAAGCCCATGCCAACTACCTGACTAAATGCCTGGACCTTATCACCAACTACCTGGTGGATATCGTTCCACAGATCCTAGGTGAGTCACCGCCCATAAGGCCAAGTCATTTTGGTTCTGAAATTAAAAAATAAAAAAAATAAAAAAAAGGAAAAGGAAATTTGACTGGACCAGGACTTGAGCTTAAGACCTCTGCCGTAATGTTCCAGCGCTCTTACCATCTTTGCTATCCAGATGGCGGCCTTCCCAAATAGTCAACTGGTCTTTACCGGGATGGGGATGGCAGTCAGATGCATTTAACCATTAATTGATGTATATCTCTAGGGATCATGCTCTGTTTTTATTCAGATGCAAAGAAATGAAGACATCTGGCATACAGAAAATATCCAAGCATTAGGTGAGATGGTGATAAGGGGAAGATGGAAATGGATTAGACCACAGTATGTGTCGAGAATGGGAAGGAATGACACAGCAAGAGTTGCATTATCATGGGCAGCAGAGCGCAGATGAAAAGTGGGCAGACCAAAGGGGAAAAAACTGGAGGGTTGTTGACAAAGAAAGAAACCAACTGGTCTACAGGACCTGTCAGAAGCTGAGGGAGAAGCCCGAGACAGAGGCGTGTGGAGGAGGAAATATGCTAACGGCCTGGGCCCATTCTCCCCCAGGAGACAAGGAAATCTTAGCTTCAGGAGTAGAAGTAGC
The DNA here is from genome assembly GCA_949987565.1 of Luidia sarsii. Classification (NCBI taxonomy): domain Eukaryota; kingdom Metazoa; phylum Echinodermata; class Asteroidea; order Paxillosida; family Luidiidae; genus Luidia; species Luidia sarsii. The sequence goes on along the minus strand of OX465106.1, from coordinate 7,162,510 downwards.
AGCAGCAACAACAACATCAGGAACAGCGGCAACAACTGCACAAAAACAGCAGCAGCAATAGCAGCAGCAATAGCAGCAACAATATCAGTAACAGCAGCAACAACAGCTGCAGCAAAAGCAGCAGCAATAGTAGTAACAGCAACAGCAGCAGCAACAGCATTAACAGCAGCAGCAACAGCAATAACTGCAGCAGTAGCTTGTCCCCATGGTTTGCATTGATTGCACGTTTGCTCGCATGTTTCAGGCGATGCCGTCTCATCTCTGAATGCTGTAGCAGGACGCAAGCACCCATCCAATGTACAGGCCAAGCAGCTCAAGACATGCCTACCCCTAGTGCCAGTGGCTCTGCACTTGGTCACCAGTCAGGTATGGTGGGAAACTCCCAAACCCCCTGAGGTGGCCAATGATAGTTCATTCTCCCTGTCTCTCTGTTTCTCTATCTCCCCGTCTCTCTATCTCCCTGTCTCCCTGTCTCTCTGTCACCATCTGCCCCTCTGTCTTTGTCTCTCTCTGTCCTCTGTCCCTCTCTATCTCTCTATATCCTTGTCTCGCTATCTCTCTGATCTCTGTCTCTCTCTGTCTCTCTGTCTCTCTCTTTCTCTAACTATTTCTCTCTGTCTCTCTGTCTCTCTTTGCCCCCCTCTGTCTCTCTGTCTCTCTCTATCTGTCTCTTTTTGTCTCTGTCTCTGTCTCTGTCTCTCTCTCCATCTGTCTCTCTATTTCCCTCTATGTCTCTCTCTGCCTCTCTATCTGTCTGTCTCTCTTTGCCCCTCTCTGTCTCTCTCTGCCTCTCTCTCTGTCTCTCTCTCTGTCTCTCTCTCTGTCTCTCTCTGTATCTCTCTGTCTCTCTCTGCCTCTCTGTCTCTCTCTGTTTGTCTCTGTCGCTGTCCGTCTCTGTCTTTGTCTCTCTCTGCCTCTCTGTCTCTCTCTGCCTCTCTGTCTCTCTCTCTCTCTGTATGTCTGTCTCTGTTTGTCTCTGTCTGTCTCTGTCTCTGAAACCTTGATCAAACATACCGCTGTGGTCACTCAGTCAGCGCTTGCCGTCCCTCTGCAGATCTTTCGCTCCAGGCTCATCAGCGAGAAGTTCCTGGAGGACGTTGGTGACCTCTTGACCCACGTCCAGTCCTTGGACAGTGGTGAGACCAGCATCGAGCCGGCCATAGGTGAGATGGACAATGGTCACACCCATTGCTCTCTCCATTCAACACTGCTGTCCACTACCTCAAATCCTGAAACCCGTGCCTCCCCTTTCATCTCTTCATGTTGAGCTTCAACATAGACCCTTAGAAACCACTACATGATAGTACTGACCAGTTGGGAAGAGTGTACAAGCTTTTGTAGCAACAACTACATTTCTTCATCGAGGACAAACCGTTTACCATCAATTTCTAGGCATACATACTTTCATTGCGCATTTGAGAAAGGTCTTGCTAGGATTGAACAGTCAGTTCATCCTCTTTGAATGGTTGAACAGTTTGAAAAAGAGCAAAGGAAAAATAAAGTTTGAAAACAATTTGAAAAAATAAAATGGCAAAGAAAACATTGACTGGACTGGGACTTAAACCTGAGACCTCTGGTTTTGCATACTCGAAATACCAGAGGTACGCAAAACCGGATGTCTCGGGTTCAAGTCCTGGTCCATTTCTAAAAAATTGATATACAAAAATGTTGCAAACTGCTTACTGACTTAAATTACCAAAATGCAAATCTCAAAATTTAGTGGGCCTGATGTTTCTATCCTAGGAGGACCTTTCTCAAAGGCAGAGAAAGGTTTTGAGAAGTTTCTAGCTTTCCAAATCCTGTCTGCTTCATGGATGGATTTGCCAGTTACCTACGATATTATTGTTTACTTGTTGAGCTATTTGGCACTCCGTAAAACCTCACTACTCCCCCTACTCCTCTTCTTATCCTTCATGAAAGGTGTGACAGGGACCACGGACTTTATTAAGACTGTCCTGTCCATCCTTGAGGCAGTGGCCCAGCATCCCAGCATCCTCCTTGACCACCACGGCGTCTTCATAGAGAACATCCTACCAGCCCTGGCTTCCTTAGTGTCCAGTCACAGTGGTAGTGTTTTATGTTTTTTTTTTTTTTTGCGTTTTAACTTTTGTCTGATTTTGAGAAATTTGGAAGAGCTGGACTGTGACTTGAACCTGAGACCTCTGGTTTTGTGCACCAGCAAGCAAGTACCGTACTTTGTGACTGGTGCTCCCTCCCCGGTTAAGACTAGTTGACTATTTGGGAAGGCCGCCATCTCAGGGCTGGATAGCTCAGTTGGTTAACCACTTCGCGCCAGGGTTTTTTCAGCGCCGATGACTGCCAATGTATCATTTTCAAATCTTGCTAAAACAATCGGAACAATATATTTATGTGAAATAAATCGATAAGAGTATACTATGGGTACAAGAGAGTAAAACCTAGCACAATTCGGACGTCGTTGTGGCTTTTGTCAAAAGATTATTCGTTTAAAAAAGGGCCCATTGTGCGTTGTCAGTTGACCGTAACGGACTTGTGTGTGTGTGTGTGTGTGTGCGTGTACGGTGCTGTCAAACCCTGACCGCAGACTCCAGCCTCCACTCCAGGCAGTCAAATCTTCGAGTTGGTCGGCCACAACCAAGCGTACAGATTACGGTAAAGAATGTGGGGGAATTCCAATGCCAGACCGACGACCATTGGCTGTGTGGCATGCAAAGACAATGTCCCCCACGTGCTTTCAGCAGCAGCGTGGTATCCCTAGATCCTCCACAGTAAAAGTCCCACAATTGCACAATTACTGCTGCTAGTCTTGCAATTCATGTGGCAACTTGCATCAAAAAGGGTCTTTGTACTGATTCGTATTGCTTTGTTCTAAGCTGAAAAGAGTCTTTGTTTAGAATGTGGACAATAGTGGTGCCCGGATTCAGAGGGCCCCGTCGCATAGTCAAGCCAATGGAGTTCCGGATTCGGAGGTCCCTGCGCGAAGTGGTTAAGAGTGCTGGTATGCAAAACCAGAGGTCTTGTGGTTTTTGCCATTTTTTCAAAATTGTTTGCTGTATCTAGTTAGTCTTCATTTTACTCTGCCTTTGAGAAAGTTCCTGCTAGGATCGAAACGTCAGGCCCACTAAATTTTGAGTTTGCATTTTGGTAATTTTTAGTCAGTAAGCAGTTTGCAACATTTGTGTATATCACTTTAGTCTTATTTTAGTGTATTTATTTTTGAAAACTTTGTTTCTGATTTTGGAACATCAAAAAAGTTTTGAACTTTCTGATAAACACTTTGGTGTATCTATTGATAGGGAAATAATATATGTCTATATAGCCACTCTGCAATCAGTGCCCTTGAATACCACACTGGTTTTAAATGTGCCATTTAAAAAAAATAACTACACAATAGGGAACAATAAATATTAATAAAATAAATCAATAGAGTACACTTTGCATACAAAGGAGTCAAACCTGGCGCAATCTGACATCTGTGTGGCTTTTGTCATGCTACATATTGTCTTGTGGTTGGCTGAATGGAGTCTTTGTTTTAAACTTGGACAGTAGTGGTGCCCGGATTCAGAGGGCCTGGCATGTAGCAACTAGCAACACCACCGGCACACGAAATTAAAGTTAAAAGATCTTTCACAAGATTTTGCAATCATTTTGAACGTTGCCATCAAATTCACCGTTTGTCCTTGGATTTTTTTTTTTTTTTTTCAGGCGACACTCGCATCTTCTGCCTGCGGCTCTTTGCCGAGACCACCGCCCTCTATCTGACCCACGACTCACTGACCGAAGAGCGCCCTCTCACCAACCCCGGCCTCCTGGAGGAGATCGTCGGCGAGCGGTTCTTGCCTCACTGTGAGCAATTCTTTCTGGACCCAGACCCAGTGCCAGTCTACGGCCTCAAGTTGCTACTGTCCCTGATCGAGAAAAGCCCGGCCTACATCAGGTTTGTCCTCGGCAGTTTTCTGTTTCCATTTCTCCTCTTTTTCTTATTTCTCCTCGGAAAAAAAAGAGAATTAATTCTTCAAAGTCCATGCGAAGGAGGTGTCCGATCCAGCACATGCGTCTTTGTTTCAGGAGGGTGCACATGCCAGCTATGACTGCTCTCTCAATTCAAAGTGGTTCATTTATTACAATCCATTATTGCAGTTGAAAAAATGAATTGCGGTGGATTTTACAAAAAAGAAATCTGAATAGAAATTAGTTAACCCCGTTGAGCCGGGAAGCCGCTATGCATGCATAGGGGTTTCAAAATTTGGACGCCGCTATTGTCCAAACTGTAGACAAAGACTCTTTTCAGCAATATGTATCATGACGAACACCTTTTTTGACGCCAGTTGCTGCATGAATTGCCAGATCAGCGGTGACATTGGCGCTATTGTGGGGCTTCGTTGTGAATGATCGAGGGTCTGCACGCTACTAGGCAGACAATGTGCTGGCCTGCCCCACACCCAATGCGGTCAACAGAGAGACTATGCAATAAGCCCACTGTCTTTACCGCAAACTGCACGCTCTGTTGAGGCCGTCCAGCTGGATCCTTTGTCCGCTGCTGTGCATGAATGTTTGCGATCAAAGGGTAGCAGCACACACGGTTCTCGGAGTCGTGGACACAGCTCCATTGGACTACACACAAAAGGCCAATCTTTGAGGGCTGATAATCCCTTGACAAAAGCCACGCAGACTTCCTACTGTGCCACATTTGATTCACTGATACAAATAGTGCACTCTTATTGATTTTTTTTGCAGGTTTATTGTTCTCTGATTGTTTAGCGAGCTTTTGAAATGGCACTGTGCCGGCCATTGGCACTAAAATTATCCCGCCGTCAAGGGGTTAACACCAAAACACAAAAAACCCTGAGTAATTACATTCAATAAACAGTTAAAACATGTCCATTACACTTTACCATCAAAAAATAAAAAAATTCGAACATTGAAGAGGGATCAATGCTTATAAAAAGTTTAGAATATATAATATACAGGACTTCAGTTTTTGGCACCTTTTCCTGACAGGGGATGTTGAGGATGGGTAGAGGGAGTGCATGTGAAACATGTTCAGCTTATGCATAGCCTTAAAGTCACTTACTGCCCATTGCAAGACGATGGGCCATGCAAAGATTCCCTACTACCTATCACAGCGTACGATGGGTTATCAGTCGTATGATGAAACAGGGAGCGATGTGCAACATGTTTGTATTGTTTTTAAGGAGCTGTCAATCCCCTTTAAGGAGCCACGGGTCTGGCAATTGTTTTGTTGGATGTTACTCTGATTCACTTTGTGTGATCCTCGAGCTGCTGTAGCCAGGTGTACAACCGTTGGTTGTTTTGCATCTGAACGAGAACAGGATCGTGATCCCTGGAGATATGCAGCAGTCAATGGTTGAATTGCTTCTCACTCGCGCCCCCTTGGCAAAGGCTTGTTGACTAATTTGGCCGCCATCTGAGGGCTGGATAGCTCAGGTGGTAAGAGCACTGGTACAAAAAAAAAACCAAGAAGTTTCAGTGCTCAGGTCCTGGTCCAGTCAGGTTTTGTTTTCTTTTTTTCTTTTTTCAAAAAGGGATTTCATTTTCATATCAAAACCTTTCTAGTCAAAAGAACCCCATACAGACCAGCCCAAAGCGCACGGTCTAGTGATCTTGGCAACAAAGATAAGAGCTCCCTGGCCCTGTTTAGACCGTGTTGAACCAGTCTATTATTGCTATAGGTGTTGATTGTTCAACGGCACTGTGTGAGGGTACACTGAGTAAGATATTTATGGTTTTTACAACATAACTATTGTAAAACTTTGAATAAATGTAAGAAACTTACTCACAATTGGCATCAAATACAGCAAAATTGGCAACGTTTATCAGACTAACTGCATACAGAGCGAACCGGACCCATGCTGCATAGTGCACTGATCTGATGCATGCCACATACTGTACATGGCCGGATGTGTGTGTGTGTGTTTGTGTGCAGCTTGTCGAGCCATGCAACGATCAATTTCATTGGTTTTTCAGATCCCCAATTCCAAGTGTGAACAAGCGAGTCTAAACCTTAACCAATCATGAAAAAAGGTTACATTGTTAGAAAGCTGACCATCCAGAGAGCAATGACTCACGAGAACTAAGCTCCTAGGTGGCATTATTTAATGTTATGATGGTTTTATTGGACCAGTTTTGGGCTACAATCGCATTTTACACAGGAAACAGATCGGTTTTTGACCCAAAATCGACTTTTTGTTCATTTTTCATTTTCTGAAAGAATGCAATGTTAGAGTCATAATGTAGCAAGAACTAAGGTGTACTTGGTTTAATAATGCTGTTGTGGCGATAGATGCAAAAAAGGACCCGTTTTTAGATACAGTTTCTCATAGAGATGCCACATGAAAGCCTGTCCAGTGGCTTAGTTCCCCAAAGGAATTCATATGCTGTCAATTTTCTTCTTCTTCTTCTTCCCCACGTAGGCGTCTGGAAGAATTGGACCTGTATCCAGTTCTGTTCCAGGTGCTGTCAGACCACCAGAATGCTCCCACCAGCAGCGCCGTCCGCAGCCTGGTCAGCATCTTCCAGTGTCTGGTCACTCACAAGGAGACAGACCTGAAGGCGCTCCACGACCAGGGTGAGAGAACCAGGAAGATACATTGTAGGCTGGAGCCCAATTCTTAACCACCCTCGCACCGTGCCACTTTCCAGTGCCCACGACCGCCACTCTTGCTTGTTTTTTTTTTTTAATCATGTGCCATTATCAAAACTTGCTGACTGATCGGGAACAATAAAATGTGAAGTAAACCAATAAAAGTGCAAATAAGACTTAAGGCTTTTCTCCTGATGACGGCCAGAGCATAATGGTCAAAACGTCGAGTTACCACTCAGGTTCTTTTCAGAACCACACCATTTCTTTAAGAGACCTTATACATGGTGTCACCGCAAACCTTCCTATAGAAATAAGAGTACACTATGCGTAGTCAAACGGGCGCTGTTGTAAACTGCATGATTATTGTTGCACTTGTTTAATCGATCAAGGCTTTTCTTTCGTTGAAGAACATTCCAGAGTTTGAACCCGAGACCTTACCGGAATACCCTCTATAAGTCATGCGATCAATCGGTCTATTGGACGTCTGTGTGGTTTTTGTCACGCTACATACTGTTTTTGAAACCATTCTTTGTTTGAATCACGTACTGTAGTGGTGCCTTATTTAGTCAGCTTAGGAATCTTGCACACTCTAGGCTAAGATTTGTTACATTTTTTATATTCGGCAATTTGACGTGTATACATTGCATAAGAAGCATAAGAAAACCATCAAAATCAAATACCAACTCGCCCCAATTGTAACTACAGCTGTATGTGAAGCTGGGTGAAGCTGGCAGTGATTTTGGATTCAATCTGAACTCTCTGTATAATTAGGGATTGTGGACCAACTCTGCAGCCTGCTTCAGCAAGGGGTGAGCATCTATACGAGCCCTGATGATCCGACTGACTCCAAGAGTGTACAGTTGCTACTGACTGGCTTGCAGGATACCATCCTCAGTCTACTGAAGCACGTGGCAGCAACTGTCAGACAAGTCTTACAGGTAAGGCCCTAAAATGTCTTTAGCCTTGGGCTGGCAGTCTACAACCAGTAGGGATGGAGGCTTGTGCCTTGCGTCAGACTAGTCACCCCTCCTAGCTCTACTTACCAGCCTTGGCTCGCAGTCTACAACCAGTAGGGATGGAGGCTTGTGCCTTGCTTCAAACTAGTCACCCCTCCTAGTTCTATTTACCAGCCTTGGGCTGGCAGACTACAACCAGTAGGGATGGAGGCTTGTGCCTTGCTTCAGACTAGTCACCCCTCCTAGTTCTATTTACCAGCCTTGGGCTGGCAGTCTACCGATACAACCAGTAGGGATGGAGGCTTGTGCCTTGCTTCAGACTAGTCACCCCTCCCAGTTCTATTTGCCAGTCTTGGCTGGCAGTCTACCACCAATAGGGATGGAGGCTTGTGCCTTGCTTCACACTAGTCACCCATCCTAGTTCTATTTGCAAGCCTTGGCTGGCAGTCTACAACCAGTAGGGATGGAGGCTTGTGCCTTACTTCAGAATAGTCACCCCTCCTAGTTCTTTTTGCCAGCCTTGTCTGGCAGTCTACAACCAGTAGGGATGGAGTCTTGTGCCCTGCTTCAGACTAGTCACCCCCTCCTAGTTCTATTTGACAGCCTTGGCTGGAAGTCTACAACCAGTAGGGATGGAGGCTTGTGCCTTACTTCAGAATAGTCACCCCTCCTAGTTCTTTTTGCCAGCCTTGTCTGGCAGTCTACAACCAGTAGGGATGGAGTCTTGTGCCCTGCTTCAGACTAGTCAACCCCTCCTAGTTCTATTTGACAGCCTTGGGTTGCAGTCTACAACCAGTAGGGATGGAGGCTTGTGCCTTGCTTCAGACTAGTCACCCCTCCCATTTCTATTTGTCAGCCTTGTCTGGCAGTCTACAACCAATAGGGATGGAGGCTTGTGCCTTGCTTCACACTAGTCACCCATCCTAGTTCTATTTGCTAGCCTTGGCTGGCAGACTACAACCAGTAGGAATGGAGATTTGTGCCTTTCTTCAGACTATCACAGCTCACTCTGTTGTTTTTTTCGCCCAAAGGCCAAGAAGTCTGGTGCCAATGCAGACACACACGGAGCTGAAGCCCTGCTTCTCACCAATAAGCCATTCGTAGAAGTCACTGACTTCTTCATGCAATTGGTAAGACAAAGAGATGTTCTTGATGGTTTTAAACTCACAACATGCAGCTCATTTTACTTTGAGTTACCAGCTCTTTTCAGAGCCACACTCAATCTAGAGAAGAGAATCTTCACCGTAGTGTCACTCTTCAGTAAGTCTACCAAAAGCCACCTGCAGGACTAAAATCAAAGAGGATCTTCCCGCCAAAAACTTTCCACCAAGAGGTCATGCTTGAGCAAGCATCCAAGATGCCACAATCTTGCCTGTAGGTTCTTAAGCACAGCGCCGAAGCAATACCAGCACTCTTTCTTCTGGAGATGAACAGAGCACACTGTTCAAAATCTCAAGTGAAACCCTCCATTTCTTTTCAGAACCACCCCTCACTTAAACCTCCTCATAAATTCCACCTGAGCTTGGCAAATGAATTGGGTACCTGAAGTAAACAGGTTCCCAGTTCCTTTTTGTCAGTGCTATAACCTGGAAAAGATTTCATGGTACTTTTCAAAGTAAAACTAGGATGCATTTGTATTGATTTCTTGCCCTTAAAGTCAATTTATGTTCATACTTAGGGCCATTTTAAAAATGTGATGGATGGACCCTTCCAACAACCATTGTGAAGACTTAGCTCGGTTCTTGTTGAACACAATCTCTTTTGTCAGTAGATATCTCAACTAAAGAACTGTTGACCCATTTTTTGTTCTACCTTGTTCTTTGGCCAAACTACTGTACGTCTAATGGATAAGTAAAGAAAAAAACAAAGGAGAGGGCCTGATGTTACGATCCTAGCGAGACCTTGCTCAAAGGCAGAATGAAATGGAAAATGTGGTCTTTTTGATACCTGATTAGTTTCCTCCCATTCTTAATTTGTTCATAGATACGTTTTTGCATCAACGAAAATGTACACGTGCCTCCATAATTATGGGTTGACCCTACTCTAGCCTACTAGGCGATCAAGCAAAGCACTGAGCATGCAGTGTAAGTCTGGTTGCCGGTGCCCCAGTTCTCGAATCGCCCGATACTGACCAGGCCCGACACCCGTCTTTCTCTCTCTTCCAGATATGCGGCCGGGAGAGAGATGTCAAGCATCTGGCCTGTGAGTGCCTATCCCTGATTGCTCAGCTGTTTGGCGGCGAGTACAGGGACACCATGTCTGTTGCCAACATGGACTGCCTGGCCAGAGCGCTGCCGCTGGCCGACGGCAAGCGACAGAAGGTCTTGCTGAGGTTCATCAAGCGAGTTGTGAGTGTTCCTTGCCAGCATCGGGGGGGGGGGGGGGGGGGGGCGGGTCGTCTTTGTAAAAGGGGATGGATGCGATTCCAGGCTATTCATGGTGGAGGTAGCAAGTCAAGGGTGGTTTGCGGTGACGCCATGCATCTCTTTGATGAGTTTGGTTGTGAAGAGAGACGGAGAGAGACAGTGAGAGGCAGAGAGACAGAGAGACAGACACAAAGAGACAGACAGAGAGACACAAAGAGACACAGACAGACTACTCCTACATGTCCGAAAGAGATAGAGAAAGAGACAGGAAAAGACAGAGAGACACACAAAGAGACAACAAAAAGAAAGACACAAAGCAACAAAAATAGAGAGAAATAGAGACAGGGATGCCTGATGTCACTGCAAACCACCCTTGCTTTTCCAAAATAGTCTGTTGACTTTTTATCTTTGAGATAAATACCTCCAGGGATTAAACCATCATTCCCTTCTAAATGAGATTTGCAGTCAGTAAGCAATTTGCCACAATTTCTTGTTATATTCATGCTTTTAATGATCATCAGTGGTTTGTCCATGAAGGAGTGCCATTCTGCCTCAGACATTCAGTCCCTGACCTGTCCGTCGTCGTCGTTCCGCAGATCTCAACGGACAAGCGGCACGCTGAGATGCTCCGGGAGCAGGGTCAGAGGTTGTGCGGCGCCTTGCAGGGCCTCGTGCAGACAGCCAGCTCACACGCCGATGTGGCAGTCACCTCCCTGGCCGGGGATATCCTGAAGACAGCAGGTGTCCAGGCCCGATGAGAGGGGTCAATAGCAAAGAGGTCACAGGTCTCGGGGTCAGGAGCCTCTGAAAAGAAAATATAAAAATGTGACCTAAGAAGGCGTAATGAGGCATCTTCTCCAAGAGTCCTTTTTGAGTAAACGGCGTCAAAAGTCAAAGCATTGTCAAAATACATGTCAAAATAAATTTTATTTTGGGGGTGATTTTCGGAAACCTTTTGTAGAGTATTACAGAATCATCTGCCGGAAGGAATTTTCCAACAAATGTCTGCAAATATTGAAAAGTCGGGGAATATGTAAGTGTGTCTGGAGCTGCGCGTAGGCTGCAATCACTGTCGGCGTGCTGCGTAAATGACCTCAAACTTTAGAGCCATTGAAAATTTGATTGGACTGGGATTTGAACCCTAGACCTCTGGTTTTGTGTACCAGCGCTCTTACAATCTGAGCTATCCAGCCCTATCCAGCCTTGCCAAATAGTCAACTACCGGTATCTGCCAGGGTGAGGGCGCTAATCAGAAGCATTTGATCAGTAAGTGCTGTATATCTCCAGGAATCATGCCTCATTTCCGTCCAGCTAGATGCAAGAAAAATAAATAAAATGTTAAAGAATAAAAATCCATAATTATTTGCACACCTACTCAATCACTGTGGGTGTCACATTCTGTATTATATCATTTAAAATTATGAAATTCTACAGAATAGGGCCTTCTTAAGCAATCTACCAGAAATAACAGCCTTTGAAAGGTTTGGCATGTTTTTCATTATAATAGGCCTATAGACTTTGAGAATCTTTTATAATATGAAATGTAAATATACCTGTGTGACCGTCCTGTATTGAAGTGTTATCATGTTTATCCTGTGTGAAGGAAATGTTACATCTGCGGAACTGTATATTTGATGTGAAATTCTAAATAATTCTAGATGCCTTTGAAGTATGTACATAGGTTCATATTAGTTCTTATTGTGGCCTTGTTTAAATTATTGCCAAATATTGTTGTCACTGTTCAGCATGTTCAGTTTGATGTCTTGATGTGAACAAAATAAATCCCTTTTTTTTCAAATTGATTTTTTTATTTTTATTGAGGTGTTATTTTATAATGACCGTCCCTTAAAACAGAAGAAGATAATCAAGGAAATTGTTGGGGAACCGGAATAGATCAATGAGTACCCTATGTGTACAAGAGAGTCAAACCTGGCACAGTCGGACGTCTGTGTGGCTTTTGTCATACTGTGTACTGTTTTGTGGTAGGCTGAATGGAGTCTTCGTTTACATGTAGTGGTGCTCGCATTCGGAGGAACACCACCGGCGCTGTTTCGTAAGAGTTTGCAACCAATTGAACGTCGCCATCCAAATCACCATCTGGCCCTGGAATTGGTTTCTCGGGGGACACACGCATCTTCTGCCTGCGCCTCTTGTTCAGTGGTCCCCCCTGCCCTCTCTGATTCTGATGATCTGACCCACCGTCTCTACAGACAAAAGTAGTTTCTAGTTCTGGATTACTCATATCTATTTGTCATCGTCACTCGGGCTGGAAATATTTTTTTTCGAACTGGACTCGAGTCCTGTAAATCCAGGATTGACTCCTCAGTTGCTGTTCGTTGTCTCATTTCTCTGCTATTTTGTGTCTCCAATTTTCTGGGGAAATGACCTTATCGTCTGTATCTGCATGATTTTGGTCAGCAAGAATGTCCTACGACACATCCACGCTAAATTTTGAGGCGCTTGGCGTTCGGAAATGCTTGATTTTTTCTCGGCTTGTTAAGCCTTGTTTGGATGAACATGTAGTTGATGAGAGATGAGAGCAAAATTTACTCTTCTTATCAATGACCAAAATGCGGGTACACCTATATTGCTGTCTGAGATAAGATTTGGAAGGTTTGCATGTTGGAAGTACAGAGTGGAAGGTATGGAGGAAGTAAGCATTTGTTGTGAGATGAAGTGTGGTTCTGAAAAAGAGCCAGTAACTCAACGTTTCGGGCAGTATGTACGTACTCTGCCGACGACGGGCAGAGTACACACTGTGTTAAGTGGCTATTATAGATTTTGTGCCAAACTTGAGAGCATGGTTGTGGGCGTCATACATACATGTAAGCTTAGAAACAAAGTCGAAATAATTATTGTTTTTGACCCCCAAAATGGCAGGAAATGCATTTTCACCCTCTCAGTGTGGTATACAAGGCAACTTTACGCGTTGGCAACGTACGTTGCTTACGGGGACTGATTGAATTCGGGTTGCCAGTCGCGAGCGCGAACGAAACCTCGTTTTTCAACAGGCAAATATTTTCATTTTGCACAGTGCTCGCCCACGATCCATAGGCCTCAGAGGTGTCCGTGGAAACGGACCCAGGAATGCTCCGATATCACGTCGTTCCTCTGAAACCAGACTGCGTGGGCATAAATCCCCACCAAAACGTTTGCCTAAACCACTCCAGTGTTGAGGGGTGTTTGTTGGATTGTTTTCTCCAGCCGAACGTATGTATATCCGGCTGGGAGTGGGCATAGACTTTGACCCACTACTGAGTTTATCTTGCATGAGGGGCCGATTAGGCTTTGTGCTGGTCGCCCACCACAGTACTCATCCATAGTTTCCAAGTTTTGTTTTCAGTGTCATGGGTTTATGGCTGCAAAGGATAGGCCTATAACATAACGAAGTTTGTTGAATTCGCACCTGGTCTCTAGCAAATCTTCATTTTGCTGAGCGAATTGTTCCAGGAAACTCTACTTGTTTTTTCTTCCAGCGCTGGTTTTATCGGAAACTGTCGTAATGAGGGTGCCGCATATAGTGGCTGGTGTGGTGTTACTTTATGCCGTGTCGTCGTCCGTTGTTTCAGCACCAGTCAAAGGTAAACTGTCATCATTTTGTCCAAGCCCCAAATCATAGTTCTCGATTATGGAACCTCTGTTCGCACCAAAACGGAAAAAAGGATAACAGTTGCCAGGGGGAACTACTTTTGTTTGCCTTTATCATTAGAGTATCTAAACTCTATACTTTAAACAAAATGGGTTACTCTACTGCTATGGTTTAGTATTATGGATCTATTGTGACATCGTTTATGAAGATTTGTTTATAATTATTAAGACTGGTTTGCCTATGAGGCTACGTTAAGGTTTATCTACGCCAGTTTTGCCGTCATTTTGGCACCGTCACTGCGGTAGGCTATCGGCTAACCCACACTGGTATGTCATAATATATGCTATTCCATTGGTCCCATCACCAATATTTGTTACACCGTTTATGGTTTATAGGCCTATACAAAATACCGTTTAATGGTTTTTATACAGGCCTAACACACGCACTAGTACAGTAGGTACGTATTCGTTAGTATTGGCCTATTAAATTTTAATAGGCCAACCGGCGGTAGTAGCGTAACTTGGTTCATAATAATTCATACCACACGGAGTGTTTCAACCGTTGATTTGCTAATACAAGTATACTAGTTTACCCATGTTAGTATACCTATACTCTAGTATTGCTCGTAATCTGTTCATATTATTGCATCGCCCTTACTGCGCATCGTCTTAGGCCTACAAACAGTTCATAATGTTGCTATATATAGTAGCCTATTGGTTCAACCAAATAGCTGCCAATACTGGTTAGCTGCATTGGGTTTACCCACACCAGCATTGGTTAGTATTATGCCTCGCGCTCACCTATACTGGTAAGCCTATAGTTACTGGAAATTTCTAGCGTGAAATATTTGTGTGAATGGTTTGCGTAATTCTCTGGCCTTGGTTGATGTAGGTTATAGGCTCCCCTAACGATTGATTAAAATGCTTCTTCATGTCTCCGCATTATTATCCTTTCAGAACCTGCCGAGCCTGAAAAGAGGCACGACTTGCAGAATGACAAGGTAACAAAATCAATAACAAAATAGAGGTTTTTGGAACTTAAGAATAAGAAAACTTCAAAACAAATCTAAACTGAGGAGTACGTAAAAAAACAAAACATGTTAAACTTAAACCATTTTAAAATAATTATCTTCTCTCTCTTTCTTTGATAGGAATCACTATTGCAAAAGGTAATGTACATAATTCTTGTTATGGCAAAACTATGCATAATTAGACCTATAATACACAAGACGCACGGTATAATGTAGCAAGGTGTTGGGGTCATTCCCCTCCTGGATGTTGAGGTCATGTGGTTCGAAGACGCTTCATCCACACCCTCTCCCAGCTCAGACGTGGCGACATCATTACGGCGACCACGTTCGTGACTCGGGTAGGCCGAGTTCACTAGTTATATCGATGGTTTGAATTGGAGAGATGGGGACGATTGCAAACATGGACATCCAAAATAATGAATGGAATCCTTAACCCCCGTGCTAGCATTACGATGTCTTGAATCTTGTAGAGAACCTTTCCTTCCGATCATAGAACGACCTTCTTCAAAGGCCTTTCTCAAAAGCATATTTGTCTTGCTCTGAGAAGGGTCCTGCTAGGATTGGAATCGGCCTTCTACAATTTTCAGATTTGCATTTTCGTCATTGAGGCCTATGTCAGCAAGCCAATTGCAAAAGTTGTTTCCGAATATCACTGTATAAATTTGGATAGGCTATGTTTTCGAACGTAGGGTTAACTTGAGTGTCTTTTTTATTCTACAGATTCGCGACATTGAGACCGAGGTAAGAGTAACCATACCCACCACCAAGGAGTATTTATTGAAACAAAGTTCAAACCTTAGCACCAACATATTGTTTTAAGCATGACACAAATCGTCGTTCCACTTGTATTACATGAACATGCGAAGCAACCGTTATTGGGATACAAAATTTTACAAGTAGGTATAGGCCCTATAACAAGCATCAAGTGCAATATGGTTGGCAATCTCGTTTCAACCTCAGAAGACGTTTTCTGCTTACAATAATTATTTTCACACTTCATTAGCTGCTTAAGTAACTGGTGATTACAATTCGGCCACCATCTTGGACCTATTTAGTGGTGTGCACCGTACACCAATCAGTTCGATAACTGCGTTCATTTTTTGGCCAAATTTTAGTTTAATATACCCTCATCAGTATAAAAGTCTGGGGGGGGGAATAACAGAATTAAACCACCAATATTATTGTAATGCAGACAACATTCATGGTCTGGCACAACCAAATATTAGTTTGCCCAAAAGTCATGATTTTTTGACGCGTATTATTTTGTGGCGCGTATGTAGGATTAGTGAAGTGCATGTTCTGTACACACAGTGCCTGCTGTCACTGCTGACCGTCGTCGGTTGACAGATACGCGTCACAAAGTTATGACTTGGGGGAATACTGCAAGTAACGATTTTGGGCAAGTGGTTGTGCCAGATAGCGTCATTTCTATATACATGAAAATAGTTGGTCTATTGTGGATTGAGGGGTTTCCCCACCCTTTTGTTAGTGAGGGTATTAAACCAAACTCTTTCCCGTTTGTTGTTGTTTGCATCCAACAACCGTGCTAGCTCGGTGGACGAAGATCTAGTCAAGAAACCGATGATCAGACACCAGTAATTGATCCGAGAAAAAAAGGAAACCCAGATGTCCACCGACCAATCTTGGTAAGATAAAAACATCAGATTTTTTTTCAAAACCTGCCCTTGTTTTGTCTTCTTCTACTTCATTTTGCCTACAACCGTTTGCGGCGACGCACCTCAATGGAAATGTGTGCTTGTCTAAAGATACTCAATCGCTGCACTTGTTAATGTTTTTTTTTATCTTTGAGGGAGGTCCTGCTATTTCATTCGTTGGTTTAAGCCAGTGTACTTTGCATAATCTATTGAGCATTGGTATTGTATTGCATTGTGTAATACTTATTGTCGAAAATTATTATACGTTGCTGATTGAATCAGACTAGGGGCCAATGGCATAGAGCTGCCTAATTTAAGCACCAACATTTGCTTTAAAGCGCCTACACAACAGTGGTCGAGGTCAAAGAATAGCATCCATACGTTGTCTGATCCAACATATGCATGAAATAGCACGCCTGTGAAAATTTCAGCTCAATCCGCCAACCGAGTCTCGAGAAAATCGTGAAAACTGCTTCATTTGTTTTGCGAAAATGCAGCATTCAACGCCGTACTGTTCCGAAAAGTAGTCTAGATCTCGGTGAGACGTACACGATTTATTTTACTATTTTCTCCAAAAATACACCATTTTAGTGAGAAATATTTCAGTGAGAGGTTTCTACTAGGCCTATATATAACCATCTTCAAACTGTATAAGTTTCATGTAAATCTGTGAACGTTTCTGTTTTTCCATCTTACCAATGTTGTGTAGGGGCTTTATGCAAAAACTCAAGATTCTTAAGATCACCTCGCCGACTAAAACGTAATTTAATGTACAGTGTATATTAAGTATAGAAGAGAGGAACACAAGCCAAAAGCAATGGCGTCACATCGAAGTGCGGTTTATCATCCTGTTTGCACAAGGAAGAATTTTCCTGCTGAGCAGATTTCCTTGGTTAAGCGTCTCATGAAATTGGACCCTGATGGCTGGAGATTTCAGTAGTAATAAAATGGTCATAAGTTGACGACTGTGGTGATCATTCCATGAGGGTAACAGTTGCATTGTTCAGTGGTGTTGAAGTTGGCGGGTGTTGTGTTATTATAGATAGAATTACATGTATGTTTGATTGTGATTACCACGACATAAAATCATCATTATCTAAAACCAAAAGTAATCGTTTCCTTATTGTCATTGTAACCATTTTCCCAACAGATCAGGCGCAAGCTGGGTCCCGGCAAACATGCTCTTCAAATTCCAGAGGGTATGTCCGAGCACCCCCATGCTATAGCCCGTTGGTGACTCAATAACACTCGTAAAAAAATCCAAAACGTATAATATAGCCGTGCTCTTCCAAGCTTTCATTGAGATGCAAACAACCACTTGGCTGTAAACCTGGCTAAGGCAGCTTGGGAACCAATCCAGAGGTCTCGGGTTCAAGTCCAGGTCCAGTCAATAGATTCCTCGGAAGCTACTACCTTGTGGTAATACGTTCCAAAGAGTGGGCCACGTGTGTGCGAATCCCCTGACTCATGATTAGGCCTACAGGATCATGCCGAGGGGACAATGAAATTGGTAAAACGGAATGATCGAGCTGGACAGTATAGGAAATACTTGAATGTAATTCCCGTTCTTGTCATCTACCAATTTCTATTCAATCGTTTAGGTGCCTACAAGTCCACGTTGCAGCAACTTCTGGATGAGGAGATTGAGAAGGGGAGGTTTGTGGATCAACCGCTCACGGATGGCAGACAGGGAGGAATTTTCGGTGAGAGCATTTGGTCATTTCTCAAACTCTGGACGACATATTTCTATAGCCTTTGGCGTGACACTATT
This sequence comes from Luidia sarsii, assembly GCA_949987565.1. Lineage (NCBI taxonomy): Eukaryota > Metazoa > Echinodermata > Asteroidea > Paxillosida > Luidiidae > Luidia > Luidia sarsii. The sequence goes on along the minus strand of OX465106.1, from coordinate 7,144,560 downwards.
ATATTGAACAATGAGATTATCAATGCCCAGACGTTGTGTTCGAGTGACAAGATATAAGTTATAGTCTAAGTTCGAGTCTCATCTTTTAGTCCGAGTCCCTGCCCCAAGTCATCCAAGCCGACTGGGTACGATTCCAAGTCACAAAGGTCGAGTTTCAATTCTTTGAATTTAATAGATGTTATTACAAACACATTTACCCCGAATGGCATAGACTAGTTAGCTGACATGAATACTCAAACAATATTTCAAATAAGATAAAATAGTAACTGTACTTTAAAGCCCCTACACAACATTGGTCGAGGTCAAAGAATAGCATCCATACGTTGTCTGATTCAACATGTGTATGAAATATCACACCTGTGAAAATTTCAGCTCAATCCACCAACCAAGTCTCGAGAAAATCGTGAAAACCGCTTCATTTGTTTCGCTAAAATGCAGCATTCAACGCCGTACTGTTCCGAAAAATAGTTTAGATCTCGGTGAGACGTAAACTATTTATTTTACTCTTTTCTCCCAAAATACAATATTTTAGGCAGAAATATTTCAGTGAGAGGTTTCTACTATATATAACCATCTTCAAACTGTATAAGTTTCATGTAAATCTGTGAACATTTCTGTTTTTCCATCTTACCAATGTTGTGTATGGGCTTTAAGTGTTTTTGCAGTTGCATGTATAGCGGATTGGTTTATAAGTGGTATTTTTTCTGACTTCGACAGTATTTGTTACCCAGAGGTCAATTGTATATTAAAGAGTCTAAATGTGTCTACCGACGCTCCACACCTCCTCCCTGCCCACCAGTTAATTAAGGACGTGGAAAGATATAGCCATGCACATGTATATTATAGCCTAACTGACGAATAATAACAAAGTAGACGCTTCGCATCGGGCCACAGACTATGACTACCAGCTCCCATGACCACCACACGGTTTTTTTATTCATAGGCGCAGGGCCTAATTGGTAATTTCCAAAACTTGCTCAACAATAGCTAGGGAGCAATACATATAATACCTGTGAAATCAATCAATTAATAACAATACACTAAGTGTACAATGGACACGACTGAATACATTTGTGACCTTTGCTACATATTGCTAAGAGGAAGACTGAAAAGAGTCTTTGTTTAAAACTAATTGGATAGTAGAGGTGCCCGGATTCGGTGAGCCCGGCACATAGCAACACCACCGGCACTCCGAGTTCAGAGGTTCAGGCACGATCAGGTTTGAATGGTAGTCTTAACAGTTTGAAAGAGTGCATCAGCTTTCGTCGCAACGACTTCACTTCATCAGATGCAAACATTGCACCGTATAGCGTAGTTGATGGCACTAAAGCACTCTTTCCAACTACATGTAGTTGGTCTTTAGGTGCTATTCTTGAGTTAGATTCCGAGGAGCGTGTAATTCATGTAGGGAACACAGCATGAGAAAACTGTTCTCTCATCAGTGAGGATTGTTTCATCGGCTCGTTGGCAGATGGGGAAGGTGAGAGTGACGAAGACGGAGACGCGGGCGAGGAAGGAAGCGAAGGTGGCCATGGAGAGGTCGATGAAGATGAGCTGGGCGGCCTCCTGCAAGCTATCTCGGAGGATGATCTGAAGGAGTTGATCCAAGAGATAAGACAGGAGAACCAAGGTGAGAGGAGGTGTTAAGTACTCTGCCAGTCGTCAGGAGGCATTATTTGTGCAGTCTACTGACGACGGGCAGAGTACACACTGCCCGAAACGTTGAGTTGTCACTCTTTTCAGAGCCATACTCATTTTAAGAAAACAAAATTAGATTGTAGTATAAAAATTCAAAGGCCAAGACGATCATGGTCTTCTAATATATTTTCTAGAGGGAGAAGTCGAAGACAAAAGCGAGGAGGCGACTGAGGAGGACTTTAGGGAAGTCATCGCGGATTTGGTGGACGATATCAGCGTGGTAGATCTGCAGCGGTTACTGGCTACGGTGAGAGCGAGGAAGCAACTGGGTGAGTGCCGCACACGAAACAGTCGTTGTCTCCTGGGAACTGCCACATCGGGTGCAACACGAAGGGAAATGTTGATTATTATGGGCTAGCTCTCAGGACTACTGCGCTGCTTTACGGATGTAACTTAGGCAGAAAATATATTTTGTATAGTTGTTGCTACGAAAGTTCAGCAATCCTCCCACCAACTTGTTCTCCTCTATAGCCGTACGTTGTTGATATCAGTTTCCGGTAGACACACATTTTTCGGGATATACCATTTCTTTTTGATTCCCTGTATCAGCCCTAAACTCTGAGCCGTCTGAGGGAAGGGTCCTGCTGGCATTGATGGACTTCCTCTCGGAATTCTCAGTTGAGGATCTGCAGAATGCCCTTTCGGCCGTGCGGAGAACGAAGCTCGGTACGTTTCCCTAGCAATCAGTATTCACGTCAATGGCCGGGACGGTGGCGGTATATCATTCCCAATAGGAGACTGCCTTCTTACTGCATGATAATGGTATGATGTTTACGCTGTGGAGAATGTAATTAAAAGACGTTTCCCTTACTCGATGCATGGCGGTGGTGATGGTGGTGATGGTTGTGATGAGGATGATGAGGATGATGAGGATGGTGATGATGGTGATTGTGATGATGATGGTGATGATGGTGATGGTGGTGATGATGGCGGTGACGATGGTGATGATGACAGTTCACTGATAGAAAATAATATCTGATAAGATTTGAAGGTTTGCATGGTGGAAGTACCAAGTGGAAGGTTTGCGGGGACACCATGTAGCATATCTCTTTCGAGAAGGAGTGTGGCTGACTGTGGCTCTGTAAAGAGCCGGTAAGTCAACATTTCATGTAAGTGTGTACACAGACGTGTTACATGGTTTCACTGCGAAACGTCCACATGCTTGCTTGTTTTACCAATCATAGAAATGGAAAAAGAGGGGAATGACTATGAAGACGAAGACGCTGTTAACGACAACTCGGTTCGGGTTGACCACGATGGAGCCAGGGAGCCGGCACCGGCCGATGACGTCACTGAGGGCGAGCCGGGGCCCTGTGCCCGTGAGAAGCAAGACATTCTGGACGTCACGGAGGCAGCCCGTCTCGCTGGTAACCATCACCTTGGTGGCGAGCTGCCCAACTGCAAGGCTGACGGGTACTACGCACCCAGGCAGTGCTCCGGAACTCTGTAAGTGTGCAAGGCCACCGTCTAAGGCTGGGTCGCTCAGATAGTAAGAGCACTGGTACGAAAAACCAGAGTTCTCAGGGTCAAGTCCCGGTCCAGTCACCGTTTTCTTTAACCTTTTTTTTTTTTATTTGTTTGACTTAAATTATTGCAAAAAGCTGCATCCACGTTGTGTGACCCCCTAGCTGCTGTACTGAGGTTTACAACAATTTGGTTGGTTGCATCTGAATGCAAACGGGGCCGTGATCCCTGGAGATATACTGCAGTTATTGCTGACTGGCACCTCCTCTCGATCCCCGGCAAAGACTAGTTGACAATTTGGGAAGGCTGCACATCTAGGCTAAGTGCTGGATATTATAGCTTATAAATGAGTGAGGGCACTGGCAGCTTTTCTTTGACATTTTTTTATCAATTTAAGGGAGGAAAGGGGGTAATGGAGGGGAAGATAGAGAGTAAAATGGCTGCAGAATTGGCACCGCACAGGCGAGTCGACTGGCACAAACGACAGGGTGGCTTTCTGGCTGTGTGCGAGGGTGACCACGTTGCAAGGGATCGGACCGGCCTCGGCTCAAAATTTGGCTCATTGTTGTCGGCATTGCTTCGTATTTCAGGTGCTACTGCGTGGATATCAATGGACACGCCGCGGGGGGAGAGGCCATGATTTGGGAGGCAGCCAACTTGGAATGCGGTCAGGAGGAAGGTAAACCTCATAGCCTCATAGGCTCTATAATTATCAGTGTACCCGCCGCTCCGAGAGAGGTTTCGCGCGCATACGGATATACGCGTACACATCATTATTATTACCTGTGATTCCTATAGTAGATCCCATCATTACCGTGCCTGAAACAACGTGATCTGATAAATCTGTATGTCCTTGTATACATCGAATACAGAACTGAGTAACAAGGAAATGACATACTGGACATTAAATCTTCGAATGTATACAATGCAACTGTTCATTTCTGTTGAAGCCCCAGGCAACGTTTACGGTATTTTTTTTCTTCATTTTAGTGGGTAAAACGACCGCAGGGAATTTGCCGTCGAATGATGCTAATGGGGACGAAATCGTTGATGAAAAGAAGGAGGAGGAGAAGCAGGAGGAGGAGGAGGAGGAGGAGGAGGAGGAGGAGGAGGAAATGGGGAGGGCTGAGGAAGAGGACGATGAGGCACAGCTCGAGAATATTGAGAAGCATCTCTTGGAGCTGCTGCAACAGCAGAAGCGCCACCAAGCGGCCAAGGATGAGAATCTCTACATGTGAGAAAACGTTGCTGACTGACACCAAGCACCAAAATTGGAGTCTGGCCCTTGTTTTACAGGAATATGCCACACTGTGTCTGTCCACGAGAGTTGATAATTATACGCATTATAAATATTTGCCGTTGTAAGTGTAGGTTTGTATTTTTTGGTCTCAAAGATGCCAAAGATGACAAAGATGCTGGTGTAGCAATTAAGTGTGCACTTGAATTACATATAATTTATGCTCCTATAGGCATTTACCTGCTACATGTTTATTCTTTTGCCATGAATTAGGCTCATTGTGGTGATGAAGTGTGGAAAATAGACAACCAGAATGGAACTGGTTGGGGTTAATTAGACTTTCAAGCACCATTCGTTGTGTCCGCATGTGCCTCAATGCCCTTTGGGTGACTGTGGCTAAGCATGGGCTAAGCCATGACACGAGTCACACGACGTCACCGGTACCGGTGGTGTCGACTCCATTGTAGAGTCCATGTACGAATTCATAGTTTAGAATTTACAGCAGTTGTAGTAAACTTCTCCATGTCTTATATAGTCCAGAATTGTTATTACTCAAGAGGTTGGTGAACGCACTGCACTGCCGCATGTCAGCACGCTTGGCCTTCGCAAGCTGTCTTATTGGCGCTAATCGGGCCCGGTTCGCAATTGGGAACTGACAAAGAGGCTCCTGGGTCGTGACGTCATGCACGGAGTGTCCGGCTTGCGTATTTTGGGTTTTTCGCTGTATTCGTGGAAATCCGCGCTTGAAAAGAGACTAGCACTGCGTTACAAGATCACCCAGTGCAGCTGAACATTATTAACAGCAGCTAGAAATTTGTAATTAACAAGACATCTTACATGTTTGTGTCAAACTACAGCTACGACAACAGCCAGTCACATTCCGCCCCTGCTCAAGAAATCACAACCCTCCATGTCCCAACCGACTGATCTCGTAACGCAGCACTGCATGTGGTCTCTTTTCAAGCGCGGATTTGCACGAATACAGCGAAAAACCCATTGCTGCGGTGTATACGCGCCCGGCTTATAATAATTATTCACACTCCCCTGGCCCTCAGACCGCACCCTGTGATTGCTGCCAAAGTTAGTTGCCTATAATTATTAGCTCCACAAAGTGCAAACCGTTTGAGTCCGGATTATGGGCAGTCCTTAGACAAAAGTAACTTTGATATTTCCCGACTTGTTATAGAAAATGCAAGTTCTGCCTACCTGTATTATTTTATATTAACCAACCCCGATTGCATGCTTTTGGCTTTGTTATACAGATGCACTTAAGCTTTTACTATAGTGAAAACTTCCGGCATTAAAAAGTGCCTTTGCAGGCGTTTAGTTGGATCCTAAAGACACTGGTCCTTTTCTGTTCTGTTCAGTTCCATTAGATGACTTGATGTTCGTAAGAACTTCAAATAAAAAACGGTCCCGAGTAAGGTCATGTAAGGTCCTGTAACTGCATAGGTCGAGGTGACCGAAGCCCTTATTCAGTCGAAAAAAGGCGATATTTCTGGACGTGGAAGGAAATCATGTCCAAAGACTTCAAGCAGTTCAGAGAATTTAGAAAGGAAAGAGGAATAGCGTATTACCGGAATAGATTAATGCGACTCAGACTAGAAGGAAGACGCAAGGTCTGCGCATGATCAGCAGATATGACGGAAGAAACCGCTAGCTACCATCCACTGAAATGTTCCAAGTGCGCTGACCACTAGAACTCGCTGGTGATTTATACAGTTATATTATAAACCCCAAATATTTTGTCAAAGAACAGCTGAAACTCTCTCAACTCTCAATAGATCATAAAGTCTCCAAATTTCCTTTAGGTTGAACAATAATTTATTTATTACAGAATCAAACTGCAGAGAAAGGCAATAAGTACTCAAAAAGGAATTATGTACAGGCATATAACAGTAGTAAAATTACAGTGATAAATATCATACTGGTAAAATTGTATATGGATCTTTTCAAAGGCACTCTGGGAATAGTATGAGTCAAAGCGTTTTAGAGTGTGAATCAATATGGGCTCGCCCTAACCTACATCTTGTTGGTGCTGCATATTCAGTGCTCTACCGGAATGCTATGATTGAAAAAAGGGCAACAGAGGGCGGGATTCAAACCGGCGACACGCTTTCTAGTGCAGACGTCTGGGCTATTTTACCACCGAGCTAGTCAAAGTCTTGCCGTGACTTTCCGCCAGCGAAGGCTGCCTGCATTTCTCAGCAGGTTGGGCACATCACTGGTATGGACCGTGCCGGTGTCAGATGCAAAACTGTCCGCCATGCAAAACTGTCCGCTTCGGACACTTTTGCATATGCAATTGTGTCCGGGGCTATGCAAAACTGTCCAATGTGGACGTACGTACGTAACTGAGCGTACCCGAATGTACATGTACACGTACGTAGATGCACAATGCAGAGTGAATTCTGCAACGGCTTCGTCCCCATTTTCTTCTATTCCGTTGGACGTCGGGACTGCATGTTGAGTTTAAAAGGCCCACTCCCTTCAACTGAAGTTATTTTTGTAATCTTTCGACATGAGCTTCAATCTGGTATAATTATGTATGTGTACAATTCCGTTCCGTCAACAATAGAGGGCCGTTTACTGCAAGGACCGTTTTGCATGGTGGTGGACACAATTGCATATGCACATGGGTCCCGGCGGACACAATGCATATGCAAAACTGTCCGCTGGACGATATTGCATATGCAATAATGTCCGCCGGATAGTATTGTACAGCGGAAATAATTGCATGTGACACCGGTCCGTGCAGAGGTGTTGACTATAAACAAGACAAACGTCATGGAACAACAGCGACAACTTTATATCCGCGCAAACAAAGACCAACATAGCGTTTGGAAGTTGAACAAATGAATATCATGAAGCAACTATCATAAAGTTTGTTCTCACAGCAATGCGAACCACAGTATGAAGTCATTAAGTTGCATATTTTGTGATCTCACGGTCAGTAACTACCATATGCTTCTCACTTTCTTTTATGCAGTGGCTGTTGTTACGGCAGTCGTCGGTGTGGTTCCCTGACTTGATTATATTTCCTCAGCATTGTAGGCTGGTTGAACCAGTGTATTAGCTGATAGTCTGAAGTCAGGGAACCACACGGACGACTGCCGTAACAACAGCCACTGCGTTTCTCTTACTTAAAGAGTGAACCACTTTTCACACATTGTTCTCCGCTTTGTGACCAGGCTATCAAAACTCAACCAAAATTCTGTTATGGAATCTGATATCTTTATATATATATTAGAGAGACATTGATCTTAGTCAATATATTATTAAGCTTGTTTGTGTATGGTGTGATAAATACTTCAGTAACTATCCCTTTAAGTTATGTATTTAGGAAATGTATTATACAGAACATCTGGCACACTTCATTCCAATCACCTCCGCCCCGGAAATGGTTCAAGATTGTTGCTTTTATTTGCAGCAACTAACGAGGGGTATAAGTTTAAAAACGGAGGAACATCAAAAAGATGCACACTGTGCCACACAATAATGTATGCAAATGTACTCTATAAATCAAGAATTTAAAAGTAAAGTTCTAATTTCCGGGGGGTGGGGGAATGTCTGGTTCTCTTGCAATTTAAAGGTACCGGTATTTCCAACAGCTTCCAGTGGATTTTGTTAATATTTCATCTTCTTTTTTTACAAGACAAACTTAGAGAAATGAATAGAAATGGTTACATAGACAGTGAAATGCCAATGGGTTCCTCCAAGGAAAGTAAATTTCAAGAAATTCAAGAAAATCATTGGGGAACCAAATTATGCATTCTGCCTTTGAGAATGGTCCTGCTAGGAATGAAATGTCAGGCCTTCGACATTTTGGGGAATCTGAATGAAAACAAGAGGTTGCAATTTCAGCCAAACAGAAATGTTTCCCTTTCTCAAAGGGACTAAACAGCCATGCCTCTACAAATTGAGATTGGAAGGTCACACAAATCACCAGTCGTTTCTTTTTGGTTAATTTCTGTATCCTCTATTAAATTATTCAGCGCCCGACAAGGAGGGTCTCATTTCTCGCTTGGTCCCATGGTCAAAATAATGTGCTTTCATGTAAATTGTGCATGAAGCATCATCCCCTTGCAAGAAGAACTGAGATTTGGAACGCATTGAGTTAAAAATACCGGCAACTGACAGAGGTTGATTTAATATACGACCAACCAAATGAAATGTAAAAGATTATGCCTTTTGCCTTAGCCAAGTTAACGCTGGTCTTTTTCACGAAATGAATGCATCATACTTTGCGTAATAGCATCTTAAACCAATAAGCACCAGGCCACTTCAGTGCCCATGACCGGCACAAGGGCAATTTTGAATAATATGCCATTTTCAAAACTCTGTAAACAATCAAAAACAATAAAACCCTGCAAAATCAGTCAATGAGAGTACACTGGCACAGCCAAACCAGGGAAATCAGAAGTCTGTGCGGCTTTTGTCGTGAGCTACATATTGTTTTGTGGAAGGCTGAAACAAGTCTTTGTTTAAAACTTGGACAACAGTGGTGTCCAGATTCGGAGGGCCCAGCGCATAGCAGCACCACTGGTGCTCCAAAAATTGGAGGTCCCGGCACGATTGGTTAATGGTTAAAAGATGCTGACTTTGTTTCTGATGTTTGAAGAGTAACCTGTTCGGTTCATGTTTTGGAGGTGTCCAGGCGCTGGGGCTTGATGAGCTGTACGTCCCTGAAGAACGGATGGCTCAGAGCAGACTTGGCTGATATCCTGCTGTCAGGATAGTAACTCATCATTTGCTGTGGGGGATGGGGGGGGGGCCAAAACAGAAAGTAAAAAGAAATGACACGATGTGATTTTTGCAGGGGTCCAAATATCCTCTGGACTTTGGACCGAATCTGGTGATCTTGGCAGCAGTCCAGTACAGTGTGTAACGACGAAGGGCGTGAAGGGCGTCTAGTTGATCAATATGACTGTGTTCCCAAAGTGAAGGGAGTGAAGCCTTAGTGTAGATTTAAATGAGCACATGCGGCTGTTGCCAAGTCGGTCTGAGTTGGAGTAAATTCTGAGTGGATTACAAAGCCTCAACATTTAACGGCTTGATGTCACTGTAAGAGGCCACAGGCACCCATGCCAGTCTCATTCCAACTGAATGTGCATTACTTTGTGAGCACAGCTCAGTTAAATGGAGATTTAAGGTCCAATCTTGGCTACGTAAATCCTTGTTGACAGCTTGCCTCAGGTTAGTGCTACTGACTGTGGCTACAGCTGATGATGGAACTGGCAGCTGCAGACCTGCCTTGAAGCCTAGGCTCTGCACAAAAAACCTACTTAGCCACAGCTGTAGCCTTAGCAGTTCACTCACTGTCACCACTGAGATATCTACATGTACTATGGACATGTGCAATTCAGTGCAATCTCCATGTACTTGCATACAGTGTTGCATGTCCATACATTTTGATAACTGGATAGAAAGGACAAGAACCCACCTTTAACAGATCTCGTCCCTCGCTGTCTAAGCTGGGAGCAACTTTACTCAAGTCCTGTCTCTTCCATTTGGGGAATGTTGGCTTAAAGTCCGGAAGTTTGGTGACCCCTGGCCATACGGTCTCGTCCGGTGTGCCCAGTGTTCGGAAGATGCGGAAGAGTTGATCTATCTCGGAGTCTCCAGGAAACAATGCCCTTCTTGTTATCTGTTAAAGAAAATCAGTCTATCAATGAATCACATACTATAACTGTAAAATATTGTAGTTTATCACTGTATTAAATGTTACAATGTGTATCAATCAATCAGTGAGTTGGTCACTCAATCGATCAAAAAATTAATCAATTGACTGACTAATCATTCAATCAATCAACTAATCGATCTACCAATCAATAAAAAAAAACCTCAATAACAAATTATGCACTATTAGAACAGTCTCGTTGATCACTGTTTTAAACATTACTCTGGAGATAATGCAGTTTTATAGCAAGACCATTTTTCCAATTTTCAATTGCCAGTTCAATTGTTAAAAATATATAAAGACTGTACCACCCAATTTCTATGGATTAAAATCTACATTTAGAAGTGTGCGTGTGCTTGTACCTGTTATTTTTCTCTCGCATTTGTCAGTGGAGATTTTGAATTAAAAAAATGAAACAAAAATGGGAAAGTTAAGGATTAGATGAAATAAATAACATTACCATCTCTACAAAAATGCAGCCTATGCTCCAAACATCCACCGCTGGAAGGTAAAATCTGCATCCTAGTAGAATCTCGGCTGCCCTGTACCACAGTGTGACAACCTACCAATCAGGAGCAGAAAGAAAAGGTCACAGACTTCCACCTTTGCTCAGGACCAAGCATCACCAACAGCACCAAACACCATCTATGATTAAGGCCTTCTTGAACAAGTACACCAGGTTCCCCTGAAATTTCCCTGAAAGTCTGAGGTTGCGACTGATAATTTGCTCAGGAGATGAGTTTTGCTATCTTGTGGGCATGCCATGTTGAGGCTCCATGGGTCACGTGTTATTTTTGTGAGGTGCCTTTTTTTTCAAGAATGACTAGGAACCCTGATGTGGCAATTTTGTTTAGACAAATACCGAGGCGGCCCATCAGAGTGTGAGGTTGGCCGTCTTGCAGTTTGATATGCTGGGCAAATCATTGACGCGCACAGTCAGGCCTCTGTAAGTAGGCCTGGGCGAAAGCGGGTTTTTCGTGAACCAGATACTCAAAAGTTGAAATCAACGGGTATCCAGATACCCGCAATTCAGAACCCGGAAATACGTTGTGTAATGCCGCGCCAGACATGCTAAAGAAAATTACTGGTTGGCGAACACCCATAAGTAACTTCCAAAACACCCTGGTGGTCTAAAGGGGATATCAATACAAAGGAGTCCTTGTTTCACATGGTAAAATAACCCAAATCGGGTAGTCGAACCCACAAAATGGAACCAGGTACCCATTATCCTCGGTCAGGTTTCAGATATCCGGTTCTTCTGCCCAGTCCTATCAACAGATCAATGAGCCTAATGATATGTCTCACCTCGTGCGTGTACGTCCTCAGTGGGACTCCAAACGCTCTGGCGAGTCCAAAATCTGCCAGCTTGAGGCTGCCGTTCTTGTCGATGAGGAGGTTCTGGGGCTTCAAATCGCGGTGGATGACCCGGTGGGAGTGGCAATATGCTATGCCTTTCAGGAGCTGGTGCAGGTAACTCTGTGAGGAAGGAAAAATGGGAAAACATGAAACAATGACAATGAGTGCCATTTGTCTTCCTAATGCAAGAAAAAGCTGTACTAGACACTTGTAGACAGTGCCCCCTGGAGGTCACCGTACAAGGAGGGAGAAGAGGCTGACAGAAAAAGAGATGGGAAGATAACATCACAGAGTGGACAGGGCTAGGTTTGAGTGAAGCCCTTCGGAAAGCAGACAACATAGAAGGTTGGAGAAAGGTGGTTGACAGAGTTCTAGTGGTGCCCCAGCTAAGGGACAAGTGAAGTTAAGTGAAAGGAAGACTGATGCTGAATTCACTAGCCTCAGTCCACACTCCACAGTCTAGCGGATATTTCGACCCTACCTCAATTATCTGCGCTACTACCCTCCCTCAAAATAGAGGACTGCGCGGCCTGAATGCTACAAGAGCAAGGTACAAGGAAAGCCGTATTACCTTTACAAGGGGCATGGGTATGCCCAGTGGTGAGCTGTCCATGAACTTCTTCAGGTCCTGATCCAGGAACTCAAACACCAGGTAGAGCTTCTTGTCGCTGTGAACCACATCCTGCAAACTACAGAGCGAATTGGGGAAAGAAAAAAGCACATCAATTCATCTAAGTTTAAAATCTCAATGATGGAGTATTAAACAATTTCCAAGGGAACGTCTATCTTTCATTTGTAATCAAAACCTTGTACTTGTAGCAACCTTTAAAATATTATTTGATTTCTGGAGACTAACAGCAATTGAGATATTGTTCTGTAATTCTTGTTTGTTTTTAAATCGGTAGTTATCGGCAAGAATGTACAGGTTCTCACACTCTGATCTTCATGGGACAACAAAACAAATTGTCAAAACTGTCCAGCACAGATGCAGATTTGTCCCAGTAAGTGTCCTCAAACTGACAAACTGGTCAGAGACGTAGCTCTGGGCCTGGGGACACCCTTAACAAAATCCCAGAATCTCATCCATAAAGAATGATCGACTCATTAATCAATCGGTCCAGTGTATGCAAGGGAAAAGAAGTGAATCGAAAATTCCCCAGGAAATCTCATTACTTTTTTCCTTGAAAGAAGACACTGAAAAGCTCAGGATATAAAATCAGAGAGTAAGTAAATTTTCAAGGGTCCTTCGCATGCAATGAATTAGGGGCTTTGCGCTCACTAATTTGGCTCAGAGGAAAAGCCTGCACCTTTTTCAACAACATGGGGAGAATTCTAAGAGGTTTTACTTTACGTGACTCGAAGAAAGCAAGCATAATCTGTAAGATTGAAGATATTGACCTTGGTGGAAGGTTTGCGGTGGCACCATGTGCTAAAACATCTTTTTGGAGATGGAGTGTGGCTCTGAAAAATTGCCGGTAACTCATTGTTTCAAGCAGTGAGTAACCTGCACGTCGTCAGAAGAATGGCAGAGTAACCATTTGCTTTTCTTGAACTCATCGGAGGGTGTCTTACCTGACAACATTCATATGATCCAGCTCTTTCAAGAGTGCAATTTCCCGGATGGCTGTGCTTGGGACCCCCTCAGACTCACTGAAACAAACATTTTAAAATTAGATGCTTATTCCAATGTTTTAAAACAGCTTAAAATGTATCAATTTTATGGCTCAGTTCTCGGCCAAATCGCCTGGTAATTTACATCTGTAAGAATGCAGTTCAAAAAGAGTTTGCTCTCCCGATGCAATTACCAATACTAGCTAGCACTGTTAAGTGTTATGCGATGCTCAGTGCTTTGATACTGATAGCCGGGGAAATTGTGCCAACAAGAAGGGAAGTCAATTAGGGTTTGCCAAGGGACACAATAATTACCTACAAGATACACTGCAACTTGCAAGCTGTTCAAGGGGTCATCTTAGGCTAAATGTAACATTTGAATTGTATCCACGTCAAAAAGATCGAGCCTGCATCTGTCATAATAATATATATACGCCATCGACTAAAATCGAGGTTGAGCCCCAGTCTGAGACTTAGAGTAACAAAGGTCTTGTATCAACTTCAAGTCACCATGAAATAAATTCTGTAGGCTGTAGTTTAGAAACACGTTTGCAATTCTTGTAAGTTGTAGTTTTACTAGTCCGAGTGAGGAGGGTTGGGTACGACGACCCTCCAAATTCCCAATTTCGATAAAAAAAAGGGCGACTTGTTGGGTCAAAGTTACTCGGGAGTCAGACTATAGTTGTACAGTAATACTAATAGTAATACTATTAAAGTATTAGTATTACTACTACTAGTGTATTACTATTACTAGTATTACTAGTAAAGTAGTATTGTAGTACTAGTAGTAATAATACTTTTAATAGTAATAAGTAATAGGCCTTTGTACTGAGCCAAGTAAAAAGGGCATGTATGCCATGTGAGACAGACTTGAAGTTGAGAGTGAGAGTTCACAGTCTAGTTGCGGAAACCGTAGCCCTCGGACCTTCGGGAGGATGAGGATTGAGATTTGAGGGTTACGGTTACCGCAACTATTCACAGTCACTTATTACCGTATTATTTACAAATACAATGCATCAACGTTTGAATAATAATTTCCATATTAATATTGTGCTACTTAGTACTACTACTAAGTACTAATTCTACTAGTACTACTACATGTAGTACTACTACTAGTACTAGTACTACTGTAGTACTTACTACTGTAGTACTGACAGTACTGTGTAGTACTACTACTACTACTAGTACTGTAGTAGTAGTACTACTACTGCCTACTGCCGTACTGGTAGCCTACAATTTAGACAAATGCTAGTAAATGAAAATTAAGTTACTTAATATTATTTTATTGTTAGATAAGAAGTGTGATTTCTCTCTCTTCAATTAATAAATTAATTGATATTTATTATTTTCGGCACATTGGACCAAATGCAAAATAATGAAGTGTGAAACTGTGATCGATCCATTTTAATGAAATGAAAACGTCAAGACAGTTCTCGTCACTCACGTATCGAGTCGGATTTTTTTCAAGGCAACCATTTTGCCCGATTCTCTGTCCCGTGCTTTGTAGACCACTCCGTAGGTCCCTTCCCCAATTTTCTCGATCTTCTGAAAGTTGTCCATCCTGAGCTCATTTGTGTCCCGGGTCCGCTGATCAATTTCTAGATTCACTGGGTCCACGTCGCTTTCGACCCCCCTGTTTTATGACTTTTCGCTGGGTTAATTCATGTCGTCTTTGTTGGAAGCCTTCCTTGTGAGTGTGACACAGCGTTCATATTTTTTGTTTACAATCTGACCATAACTGAGGCATCTTGCACACAGTCAGACGATACTGTACAAGGTCGTCTGGTTTGCTACCATTACCAACTTTTCGCGGGATTTTATCACATGCCCTCAGTCGACTTACGTGATTGGTGGTTTGGTTTTGCCGCCAGTGTTGTACGGCGTCCTCCGGTTGGTCAATAGTTGACCGTCAAATTGGCCTTTTAAAAAAAAATCAAGGAATGATTTTTCAAATTAGAAATAAAATATTTCAAAGTTAAAAGATTCCAAAAAGAAACTTACATCGGATTTTTTTAGAACCCGATCCTTCATCAATAAATTTTAACGAAGATTTGTTGTTTTAACTAACGATCCCACAATTCTTAGAACTATTCAAGATGGCGACCGTCGTCGGCTCGATGCAAGAACAAGCTTTACGAAGGAAAGAACGACTGAAAGCCTTGAGACAGAAACAGCAGGGAGATTCGGAGGTAACTGAGTTTGGATCGCAACGTTATCTATTAAATCATGTTGGTATATGGTCCAACTTGTTAAAAAGGAAGGATTTCGGGAAGGTGTTTATTGTTGATTCGCATTCGTGTACTGCAGTGTACAAATATTAACGTAGGACTAATGAGGGCGCCCTTTTACAAGACCATTGACAACGCACGTATTATTATTAACTAAATAATCAACTGACTACTGTTCATTATTTTGTACACATAAAATGGTTTTATATGGGATATATTGTCCCCAGGAGCCTTGTAGAAAAGATTCAAGATTTTAGTTTGATTCCTACACTGTAAGAGGGTTGAAAAACCCCAATTTCCAAAAGACCAAAATAACATTTAAAGAAGAATGAAACCCAGAGAAAAATGTTGGCTTATCTGATTGGGTGTTAAAAACAACCTACAATTACCTATGTGCTACTGACCTACGAGTTTCATAAAGAGGGAAAAATCATGGAATTTGGTGGTCGAATTCGCGTTCCCGCAAACCACCACCATTTTGAATGACCCGCCAGTCACTGCGGGGGGTATGACATCGCAACGGAAAACTCCCGCATGGGCCCGGACGGATGTAGTCCTAATAGTAATACTATAATGCGTGCAGTTTGTATGTATACACTCGCGAGCTGAACGATGGTGTACTGCCAGGCTTTTGGATGTCAAAATGTCAACGGGAAAAGGCTGGGGAAATCTTTCCTTGTATAGTTCCCAACAAGGACAAGAGACCTCAGTTGTTTAGGAAGTGAGCTGTGGCCATCAAAGTTGAGAAATGTCTCAAAGTCAGCTACAAATACAGTTGAAATGACCTGATTTATAGCGTGGTGATTGCGTTCAGTCTCGATCTACATACACTCTTTTACACGTGTTAGCGAAGCTGTGTGTAGCTTATTGGGGGTCAGGGGTCATGCACTTCCCTGAAACCTCACTGCACACAAAGCATGCAGCGCGTGGTTTGCATACACACAATACTAGTGCTGGGACAACTCGTTGTGGTCAGCGACCAGGGAATAAACAGTGATTGCGACTGGAGTCGCGTCGCCGATAGCGTGCAAATTGCAGCACAAATAAAAATAAGGCATATATAAGGCATATATAAATATAGCCCCCTTCTTCCTCCATGGTACCATATATGTACGACATGTTCCTTCAATATTTTTCTTGGCTTCGAGCCGGTGAGTTTGGCCAGCAATCCTCCTCCCAATTAATCCTCCTCGGTGAAGTGATCGCTACAAGTTGATTGTCATTTCATTGACTGTATTTGTAGCCGATTTTGAGAAATTTCTCAACTTTGATGGCCGCAGCCCACTTCCTAAACAACTCAGGTCTCTTGTCCTTGTTGGGAACTGTATGAAAAGATTTCCCCAGCTTTATCCCGCTGGTATTTTGACATCCAAAAGCCTGGCAGTACACCATCGTTCAGTGTTTAACTGCACGCGGTATATACTATATATACATATATACTGTACATGTAGTAGGGGTCCATCCGTCCGGGCCCATGCGGGAGTTGCCCGTCTTTATGTCATACCTCCCGCAGTGACTGGCGGGCCATTCAAAATGGTGGCGGTTTGCGGGAACGCGAATTCGACCATCGAATTCCATGATTTTTCCCTCTTTATGAAACTCGTAGTTCAGTAGCACAGAGGTAATTGTAGGTTGTTTTTAACACCCAATCAGATACGGTAAGCCAACATTTTTCTCTGGGTTTCATTCTTCTTTAATAATATTTAAGTTAAACCCATGATGTTGAAAAGTTGTTGGCAGATGGGCTCGACCATTGATCTACTTGCGCCTTGCGGCTTGCCCCCCCAAAATTTAACATATACAGTTACGTGTAGGCCAATTTTTTTCATTGTTTTACATTGCAGGTATTACACTTAAACCTTTCTGCCTAAATCATGCCTTGCCATATTTCAATGCCTGTAATTTTTTCAACATCATCAACACTGAATAGCAATTTTTTAATTGTAATGTTACTGTTAGGCGGGTTACATGTATGTTCACCTGGCAATGGCATTCTTCCCGCAAACACTATTTATCTGGTCCCTTACTTTGATTGGCCAATTGTCATTACGTGTTGCCGGCTCTCTTGCCCAAAAGTTTATTCTGCTGGAAGTCATTCCTGAATAACCTTTCCGGCAAGAGAGTTGGCACGACATAAATGACAGTTTGTAAATCAGACTAAGAGACCGGCAAAATAGCGTTTGAAGGAAGAATGCCATTGCCGGGTCAATATACATAGGGGGCCTACACTGACTAAATGTCAAATTAATTTGACTGGACCAGAATTTGAACCAAAGTCACAAGTGTAAGGTCACAGGCTTATTCGGCATAGCGTTTAACTTTAAAACCAATTTGTAATGCCCATAATCACTAGTACTACTAGTACTACTACTAGCCATGTATACGTAGATCTGTGAAGTTGTGAATAGGCATATGATCCATAGTATCTTACGACTGCTGTACTTGTATCAGCATGAATTTGTTAAAAAAACATTATTTGGTGATTCCTGAGCATTCTTCTGACAGGTGCCCAAGATTCAGTAAATCTACGTTTGCTGATGTATTAAGTATTTTATCGCTTAGTGTATCAGTGCAGTTACCACCAGCCTGAGCTATCCAGCCCTTACTCAAGCAGTAGTTCGCCCCTCGCACAAAGCGGATGCAGCTTGTTTTTGTTTTTTCACATTTATTTTCAAACAAACAAGAAAAGGAAAGTGACTTTGAAATTGTAAAAAAATTACTCATTCAAACAAACAAAGGACCGGGAACTTTTGGTCCAGTCAAAATTTTCTTTGCCAATTTTTCAATTTGTTCCAAAGTTCCCAGTCAGTTTTTCCTTAGTTTATTTGACTTGAATTCCACTTTGTGTGCTCCCCGTGCTGCTTTAGCCATGTTTACAATTACAACAATTGGTTGTTTGCACCCGAGTGAAAGCGGGGGTGTGATTCCTGCCTGGAGATATGTGGCAGTTAATGGTTGAAATGCTTCTGACTGGCACCCCCATCCCAAAGACTAATTGACTATTTGGGAAGGCCACCATCTAAGTGCTGGATAGCTCAGATGGGAGGAGTGCTTAACCGTAGTTATCAGGTTCAATTCAAAGTTTTCTTTGCCAATTTTTCAATTGCTTTTTTATTTTCTTATGCCTCCATTATTAGGATGCAGAGAATGCTGAACCGCCGACAAAGAGGTTACAGACAGAAGAGCTTTCAGCTGCATCTGAAGAGAGGTAGACCCGTGTCTGTGTGTGTGTGTGTTTGCAAATGAGTTGGTGTGCACTGTGTGGCCACCAGGGTTCATTATTAAACTGTGAGGTCGCCTACCTCCCAAAACTTGTTACCTCTGACATGGGGCAGAATCATGCTTGAACAAAATATGCACAAAAACAAGGATATATGCAAAGGACTGTTTCCTTGCACATTACAGTATGTTTCTACATGTACATGCACATAATTATTACAGTGCTTTACTCTGATTCCCTATCCAATCTGTGACCCATGCAACCTCAACATGGCACATCTGCAATGTACCAAAACTCATCTATTGAACAAATTATTGTTGGCACCTCAGACTCACACAATTCCAGGGGAATTTCACCCCTTGTGCAAGAGTACTTGAATCGTTATATGAAATGGTACCATCATTAGAGAGGTTTAGCATGCAAACGTATAGCATGCAAAACGTATAAAACGTTTAGCTTGCAAACCTCTCACGAAGGATAAGGGACTGAGCATAGAATGCCAAGGATTTTGCATCTGTTGGCATCATATTGCGCCTGAACTAAAGGACAGACCAATTGACCATCACTCCTTCCTGTGATTTGTTGGACGCAGGAAAGCCGTCTTCAAGAATTACAAGCCAGGGGATGACTCCCTGAAGGACAACGCACTCCCTAAGCCCAGCCTTCCCTCAGGTCAGTGGTTGCTCATTGTTGTTGTTTTTTTGGCCCTCCATACCTATAACTGTGACGGCGTGTTCATAGCACTTACAGACTAATCAGTGTTGGAAGAATGCATACGCTTGTGCAGCAACAACTACTTTATCAGATGCAATTGAGGGGATACTGTATCCTGATGTTGTTTCTTGTGTAGTAGTAGAGTACCACACATCCATGCTGGCTAAGAAGGCTCAACAAGACAACTCTCATCTCCTGCATACCCGCATCGCAACAGCACCAAGTCTCGACTGCCGACGCCTTTGCTCTTGCTGGCCCTTCAGTCGCTATGTTACATCTCCAGCAAACTCCACCTTCAACTTAATGAAGCAATGGAAGTGTGACTGGCAAAGAGACAGCCAAACCTGTGCAGCTAACCATCACCCCTGCCACAAAGACCCCACCAGGTGTTGAACACACCCATCTATAGGTTATATATGACTGTGTAATCACCCCATTAGCCAACAAATCGAATGTTTCCGTGTGTCGTTGGTATGGTGAATGCATGCTCAACGAATGTCCAATCATATCCTGCTTGTGATGTTCAAAGTGTTTACAGCGCTGTGTGTGTTGTTCATTCTTGCAGTGGAGGAGCACATCAAAGACCAACTAGAGGCAGCCAAGCCAGTCCCTGTTGTGGAGGAGGTGGACCTAGCTAACCTGGCGCCCAGAAAGCCTGACTGGTAAGTAGAGAACACCCAAACTATGGTCATCTACTGTAGTGGCACTGACTGAGAGGGAGGAGAGAGGGAGAAAGATGGCAAGAGAGACAGAGGAAGAAGGGAGGAAGGGAGGGTAAGAGATAGAGAGGAAGAGAGGAGGGAGATGGGAAGGCGGTTAACCACTTCGCGCCGGGACCTCCGAATCCGGAGCTCTGTTGGCTTGACTATGCGACAGGGCCCCCCGAATCTGGGCACCACTATTGTCCACATTCTAAACAAAGACTCTTTTCAGCTTAGAACATACCCTGCAGCCGCTGAAAGCTCGCGGGGGACATTGTGTTGGCATGCCACACAGCCCAATGGTCGTCGGTCAGGCATTGGAATTCCTTCCACATTCTTTACCGCAATCTGTACGCTCGGTTGTGGCCGACCAACTCGAAGATTTGACTGCCTGAAGTGGAGGCTGGAGTCTGCGGTCAGGGATTGACAGTACCGAACACACACACACACACAAGTCTGTTACGCTCCATTGACGACGCACAATGAGCCCTTTTTCAAACGGATTATCTCTTGACAAAAGCCACAACAACATCCGAATTGTGCCAGGTTTTACCCTCTTGTACCCATAGTATACCCTTACCGATTTATTTCACAGAAATATATTGTTCCGATTGATTTAGTAAAATTTGAAAATGATGCATTGTTCAAAAACCCTCGTATGGCGTTCATCGGCACTGAAAAACCACCCGCGCGAAGTGGTTAGGGGAGGGACAGGGAGGCAGAGAGAGAGGGAGAAAGATGGAAAGAGAGACGGAGAGGAAGAAGGAAGGAATGGAGTGTAAGAGATAGAGAAGAAGAGGTGAGGGAGATAGGAAGGGGGTTAAGGGAGGGAGAGGGAGGAAAACGGAGGTTTTTTGAAATTTAGGATTAGGCTTTTTTTTTGGATACATTATCTGCCAAAGGTCTAACACATGATATACTGTGGTCGTTTTTTTGACACAGGGATCTGAAGAGAGACATCGCCCCAAAGTTGGAGAAGTTAGAACGCCGCACGCAGCGAGCGATTGCGGAACTAATCCGTAAGTGGCGCTGGTGAACTTTTGAGTCCAGAAGCTGCACAAAATCTCACCCCCTTCCTATCTGTTTGTGTCCTTGTCATTCTGCCTCTGAGAAAGGTCATGCTACGATCAAAACATCAGGTCCTCTAGGAAGGCTGCCATCTGAGGGCAGGAAATCTCAGGTGGTAAGAGTGCTGGTCCGTTAAACCAGAGGTCTTAGGTTAAGTTTCCCAGCCAATTTCCCTTTGACTCTTGCTTTAGTTCAGTCAGTTGTTTGAGTTCAGTCTGCAGCATAGGAACTTGGGAGGAAGTGGTTGTAACTTCTCTTTTTGACCACCCGCAGGGGACAGGATACAGTCCGGCAAGAGCGTAGATGTGCTGACCATGGTGGGCTCCCAACCCCCACCTCAAGAAGTCCAGGCAGACTCCTCGGACGAAGACTAAACAATGGAGCACACCCCATTGGCCCACCGTAGCCACTCCCCAAGCAGACTAGCCAATCAAATTGAGGCTGCTTGGACAATGTGTGCGATGGACTTATTGTTTTTTGTTCACATGATGCCTTCGAGGAGGGAAGCTCGCAGCTCGAGATCCAGGGAAGGCGCCTGCAAACCCTTTGGGCCATTCCCAGCTGAGATGTCTTCCGATTGCCTCAGCTTCTCCCTGCCTTCCAAAGATGACGGCGTCTGTGGGGTTGGTCCATTGCTGTGCACCTGTTGTGCCATCAAGCAGTCGACAGGTGTGCTTGGGAAATCTCCAGTGTTGGAGGTGCACGGACATTAGATGGCTGTTTCTGAAGGGAAAGGTGTCTTTGCTGGTGTCGAGGAATGAGAGAGAATTTAGACCTTTCCAGTGCCCATGACTGCCACACAGGTTTTTTATCCTCAATAATGTGACATTGTCAAAACTTGATTAACAATCAGGAACAAAACTTACCTGTGAAATGAATCAATAAGAGTACTAGGGATGTAAGACTTCCGGAAATTTCTCTATTTCCGGAAATGGCGTGATTTTCCTAATTTTTTTTTATTATTATTATTATTATTTATTTTTTCATTTGTTTAAATTTCGTGTCAAACAGATATCTCAAACTGCTCATTTTTATCTGTTAAAACCCTAAAAACTGAAGGGCGCCTGCACCCCTGCCGTGAATCTCTCGGTCGCGTAAGTGCTCATTCGCAGTCGCACAATTTATTGGCCCTCAGTGATTTTCAGGAAATGACTTTGTTGGTCACTTACATCCCTGGAGTACACGCGAGCCATGCCTGGCGCAATTGGACGTCTGTGTGGCTTTTATATTGTGGTGAGCTGAAAGGTTCTTCGTTTAAAACTTGGACAACAGTGGTGGCCGGATTCGGAGGGCACGGCGCATAGCAGCACCCCGGCGGAAAGTGGTTTAATGCCCGAGTCGAATATCTTCCAAGTTTGATCTAGTTAAATAACAATCATACAATCCACAGTAAGAGAACATAATATTTATTAAGTTCCATCTGTATATAGTTTTATACATCGTACTCTAATACTCTTTTTGTCTAAAATTATGTCACAAAGATGTTATTTTGTAGTTCTCTCTTAAAATAAATTCTCAGTGAAACCAAAAGGAAACTGTTTAATTCTGTGTTATTGGAAAATGCTACGTTTGCACTTCACTTTACTCTTCTGATTTCAGTTTCAAGTATTCCTCGGTATATTTTTTATTTTTTTCCGTTTGTCTGCCTGTTGGCTGGAGTGGCGGTATTCTGTAGCCTTTTCCAGGACCCAAGCTCTTTAGGCTCAGCCTCCTGCATCGTCTCCCTTGCTTTTGAACATTTTAAAGCACGAAAATTTTAAAACAGGGCGGCCCTGATCAGTAAAGGACCTCCGAGCCCCAACCTGTCCAAGCCTGGCTTTTCAGCTTTTGCATTATGATGTATATACATATAGTCGTGTTAAGTTTATAAGCTGCATCAAAATACTGTGTGGTAGCATTTTATAAGACTGTTAAGTTCTCAAAAACGAGGCACTAGGTTTCATAGGTACAGCTACCTGATAAGATGCACTGGGAGAGGACGGGAAAGAGATGGTCGATATACTGGCTGGTGGGAGTCCAAGGAAAAGCCAGGCTGTGATAAGTCAAGTTTATTTGTACAAGGCAAGAAAAGCTCAGTCCGTCCCTATTGAATACACTCCAGATTGGTGGTTATTCTCCGGTTAAGTAGCTTATACTTTTGATTTTTGTTGTGGAAATCTCAACATTTAGTGGGTCTGACGTTTCGATCCTAGCAGCACCTTTCTCAAAGAGAAAGGTGCTGCTAGGATCGAAACGTCAGGCCCACTACATTTTGAGATTTGCATTTTGGTAATTTTAGTCAGTAAGCAGCTTGCATCATTTTTGTACATCATTTTTTTTTTGGGGGGGGGGAGTTAAATGGTCCCTTTCTAAGTGCTGCCTCTTTGGGATAGAAGATGACATTGGACCCACTGGCTTTGTTGAGAAAGGCCGTTTCCTAAATAGTGTAAAACAAAATCCCAATTATCTGACACTTAAATATTTCGGCCTTAAGGATTCGGTAACAGCTTGTCACTTGTCAGTCACTACAGCAGGTGTATGTAGGCCTGAAAAGTTTCTTCACCGCAGCGTTGCTGATGGTTTGCGACGATAGAGGGCGCCAGACTGGTACTTTAATTTTAGGCAGTAAGCCAGCCACTCGGTGCATGACGTCATCGCGGTGCCAACTCTCCGCGCAGCCAATGTACAAATTCAGTGGATTTTAACAGTTTTGTTATGAGCCACTTGTTTAAAGGGGAACAACCTACAATTACCTATGTGCTACCTACAATTACCTATGTGCTACGAGTTTCATAAAGAGGGAAAAATCATGGAATTCGCGTTCCCACAAACCGCCATCTTTTCGAATGGCCCGCCAGTCACTGCGGGGGTATGACATCGGAATGGAAAACTCCCGCATGGGCCCGGACGGATGTACCCCTATACTACATGTATATACTGCGTGCAGTTATACACTCGCGAGCTGATCGATGGTGTACTGCCAGGCTTTTGGATGTCAAACAGGTCTCTTGTCCTTGTTGGGAACTGCATGGAAATATTTCCCCAGCTTTTTCCCGCTGGCGTTTTGACATCCAACCGCCTTGAAGTACACAATCGTTCAGCTCGCGAGTGTATAACTGCACGCAGTAGTCATGTAGTAGGGGTACATCCGTCCGGGCCCATGAGGGAGTTTTCCGTTGCGATTTCATATCCCCCTCAGTGACTGAAGGGCCATTCGAAAAAAAATGGTGGTTTGCAGGAATGCGAATTCGACCATGATTTTTCCCTCTTTATGAAACTCGTAGATGAGTAGCACATACATATGTAATTTTAGGTTGTTTTTAACACCCGATCAGATAAGCCAACATTTTTCTCTGGGTTTCATTCCCCTTTAATAATGCAGTATAATACGCGACACCCGTAACGAGGGTTGGCGCCTGGCCCAATGGGTTCAGGAGCGCCCCTTTGAGCCAAGATCCGCCCATTTTTGGGGGAGGCGTTGGAAGGTGATTTTTGAGGCTTCTAAGACACAGTTATGGTACTTTCAAGAAAAAAGAATCGAAACCATCCGCACTTGTCCTTCGATGGCTTCATCCTTGAAGAGGTTGATGAACTTAAGCTTCTTGGGGTCACCTTCTCCTCTTCTATGAGCTGGAAGACACACATTCAGTCCGTGGCTAAAGCAGCTCGCCAAAAGTTATTCATTCTCAGAAGAACATCACTGGCTATGTCAACCCGGGACCAGGTAATGCTCTTCAAATCTTACATTCGTAGTAAGATGGAGTATGCCCCCTCTGCTTGATGGGTGCACCTGAATCTCAACATCTTTGACCTCATCCAAGAGCAGTCCATGGCTATCATTGGTGTTGTACCAGGTGAGGCACTTGCATAATCTTCAACCCCTTTGTCACCGGCGTATAATCAGTGCCGTAGCCTGCATCTATAAAATGCATTTGGATTCATGGCCGTCACTTCTGAAAAGTCTTCTTCCTGCACGAGCTGTAAATTCCCAACAACCGTTGTCAAGCACTACGTTCTCCTGTTGCAGTGCATTCTTTCTCTCTACAGCACCCTCTTCTTCCTGATGCAAGAAGAGCCCAGACTCTACTGGACTATGACAGGAGTTGTTTTGCCAGTCGCTGTCAACATCTGGAATAGGCTTCCCCTTGATATCATTGGGCAGCCCTCAAAGAAGGGGGCTCAGAGTTTTAAGGAGGCTGTACATCACTTATTGATTGGCCAGACATAGTCCACGGCTTCATGTATTACAGTTCAGATTTTCCCCAGCACATTTCTAATTCTAGGCATCTTTTTCTTAAGTCCTATACTGTAACGTTGCTGTGCATGCTCTTTGCATGTTGTATTTTGTTTTTGTGAGATTTTTGAATTCCCTCCAGCGCTGTTTGTCATTCTTGACCGTAGTTGGCGGGATTGGGTTTTGTAAAAAAAGAGGAATTCCTTTGCACAATTAGCTCATTAATATTGCTGTGAGGGTTAAACCTCTTTCTTTTAATACTGAGAAATAAACATAAAGGAAGATCATGGCATAACTTCGGATTTGTCCTCCAATGGGTGTATTAACACATGGATTTTAGTCTCGTGTTGTGTACAAAAGGGAAGGGACGAGACGCACCTTTGACGGTGTTGCAGGCGAACAGAAAAGGTTTTTTTTCCCAATTTTATTTTCGATTTTTTCTTTTACCCATTCTCCACACACTGAGGTCATTTTTATCAGAAAGAGGACAAATATGTCGGTAAGCCTATATAGTTATAGACCTACATTTTTTTTATATTACAGCAATCTGCCGTCATAATTATTATGGTATTGTGCCACCAAGAGTTCAGACCAAGAATCAGAGTGCGTTTGAAAACGAACAACCAGTGTGGCGTCTCAGGGCCTAACACTAAACCTCATTGGTTAGTGCATTGGTTAGTGCAACACCGTCAAAGGTGCGTCTCGTCCCTTCCCTTTTGTACACAACACGAGACTAAAATCCATGTGTTAGTGCACCCATTGGAGGACAAATCCGAAGTTATGCCATGATCTTCCCTTTCCGCCCTTGCATCTTATCGTCTCAAACGATCCAGTGTGAATTAGCCAATGGCCTAGCAAGACGTGACGGTTTGCATGGTGGAAGCGCAGTGTGGAGCGTTTGTGTTGACACCGCTGTACCGTACCGGTAAGTCATCTCTTTCGAGCAAAAGTGTGGCTCTGGAAAGAGCAGGTTTGCGGCCTTAATTATTGCATCCTCCGTTGCCTTTGTAGAATGACGCGTCGGCCAATCACAATGCGCGGAATCTGTCGAGTATTGTGATTGGCAAACGCGTGGCAAACTCTTGAGGGCGCACTACTATGAATCGCCAGTATTGTGACGCGTTCTGCGAACATAAATTTTCGTCTCTTTTCCACGCACATGGTGACTGATAATTGACAGGGTGGAAAATAAAACCTATCGTAATACAATTTCCGATGTTGGTTTATATTGCTTCGTTAGTGTCTATCTTTTCATATTTTGCTGAAAGGAAACTAAATCTGAAACTTGAAACTCCTGCCTATGAGAAAGGAACTGCATGGGATCGAAACGTCAGGCCCTCCTAATTTCTGATACTTGAACAAAAAGGGATGTTTTGTGGGATAAATCCCTGATCAATGTGATCAATCCCCCAGGTGACTCGTCACGGACAACCATTCGTCATGACATATGTGCAGCTCCTCTGTCAACATGCCCTTCGGTGTCAACATGCTCTCCTAGCTGCCTAAACATTATTGTTGGACCTTGAGGACCAAGCGCACTCGCTGTGCGGCACGGGTACCGTACCTGGCCAAAGTATTGGATGACTAGGGAGCATGTTGACAACGAGGAGCTGCACAGTCATGGAATATCAACACACTCGTAACGTCTGTACTTCTTTTTTTTGTAATTCCTTTATTAGTCTTATCCACAATGCACATACAGAAACCGCCTGCACTTGAGGCGAGCTATAGGACAGCCGAATTCTCGTGATATGATGTGATATTTTTTTTAAGGCACAAGCTTAATCGGGATTTCCTCCGTCCCGACGAGGTCGAAATCAAAACTCTATACACTATGTAGTAACCGTGGGTTCCTTTATTTGGGGTGGTTTTTTTTAAGCTACAACTTCATTAATATTTCATATTATCGGCTCAATAAGACAAAAATAGCGATCCCTTTCTAAAGTGTGCAAATTACCGTGATAATCAAAATTATGGTTTGCCAGAGCTCACAGTGCACGATGATATACAAGAATCCAGCATAAAGGGAAAAACACAACAACCTCGAATTCATACAATTTCATTACGCATTTCAAAGAACATTAACAACACAAATAGATTTCGTTCTCACAGTCCGCATCGAACACTTCTGCCCCCCCGCTACAATAATTTGTTTGATTGAATTCCAGCTTGGTTTGTTTTTTTCTCATTGGATGATTTATGACGTAAATGGTTTTTTCTGACGCGGGTAATATTTGGGAGTTATGTCAATTTAATCTCGTTGATGGAGCAGTGTTATAGAAAGCGCACGGGAATCTAGCAGGCGAGAGAAAGGACACCCATTAGAAAGTACCTAGGCAATTTGCTAGGCAATGTATTATTGTTGGTGCAGGATCTATGACAATCGCTATCATAATAGGATCGCATTTTGTATATCCTTTCTCGTCTGCATACTTTTTTTTATTATACCGTTCAGCTAGTAGACACGTTCATTCAGAACCAATGCTGTCGCAAAGGATGAATATCGGGTGCTTTTCAGGGAAGCTTTCCCCATCTCCCCTAAAATAAGAAACCCCGCTAAGACCGAGATTGAGACGTGATGACCCGATGGGCACAAATACCCGGAACACGGCCATGGGCAGAAGTATCTCACCTGGCAAAACCAAAAACCCAATAAAATCACGCAGACTCTTAAAGGCCCAATACAACATTGAAAAGATTGGAAAACATGGATGTCCACAGATTTCCTTATAATTTACACAGTTTGTAGATGGTCATGGTTTAATCCTCATGTTGAATTCTTATAATACGGTCTGTGATGCTGTGGGCTACTTTTCGAGAAATCTTCGCTCAAACATCGACAAAATAATAGGGCCTACATGTAGTTTATTACTCACGAGTAATAAACTATTTCTAACACTATACAGAACGGTGTGAAAACTGTGACGGAGTTTTGCCTTTTTCTGCTTTCTCAGATTAATACCATTTCAGCTAAAACCTTCGCAGGATTTCTTTTTGAGAATGGTTTATGGTTTAACACACAAACTGTGGCAATCGTTTGACCTTTATCAATGTTGTATATAGGGCCTTTAAGAACACGCAGAGAGTTTCCTTGGTTACTTCCCAGCACTATATAGCACATTGAGAGAGCGAGCGCTCCGGATTGTCGTGCAAGATTATGCGAGTTCTCGCTGGTTTTGCGTCGCTCTTACATCAAGTCAAGAGCAGCTTTCTGGAAAAGCTAGAGTCGTCTGACGTTAGGTTATGTCTTTGTATGAAATCGGTTTTTTTTTTGGCATAGGCTGTTTTACCGCTTTGGATGGGACATTCAGGAGTCAAGAGTGCCGTGAAATATTCAGGCGGGAACTTGAACCAAAAGAGAAAAATTTGCAAAGAAAAACAGTCCTCCGTTCTCTTGCATTTTGCCGTGTCCAAATTATGATCCTTTATTTACATGATTTATGCCGGGATCCATCATATTATATATATATATATATATATATATATATATATATATATATATATATATGTTTTTTTATTAGTTGTGACGTTTTCGGTTTGTTTGAACTACACCCGAAGTATTTAAATTTTCACTTCCTTATCTTCAGAAATAAATTCCCCCGATGATATTACATCTTTAAGAGAAAGGGATCTGATCAGTACTTGGTATTAATTTGTGTCTTTCTTCATATTTTTAAATAATGATCAATAATCAATTTATTTCGCTATTCAAGACCGTAAACTTATTCAATAAAACCTGTCCCTATTTTTACGAAGAGATTATTCCTGTCTGAGTCAGCCAAGTGGTCCACAAACGACCCCCCCCCTTGTAAAATCCGCGTCGCTTAACTCAGCCAACGCCTTCTTTGCTCAGCGCTCTGGTTTGGACGGCGCAGAACGCTCGCCAATTGACCCAAACATCCGGAGAAATCGCAGAAGCAAGACCCAAGCCCGCATGCACTGTGTCCGCACACATTGCTTCTTCTGTCCAATAGATGGACGGTATAAACACAATCTTTTCACGTGCACGTCTGTGTTATTATCTTCGGCAATATTTTCCAATTATGGGTAATACACCACTGGGCACAGCACTCTTCTAGTCATTAGTACTGTTGCAAGTCTTTGAAAAACCCTGCGTGAGGTCGATCGACTGTAGCCTTTCCCATAAGCTCACGTGTTGTCTTCAGCCCCATCCACATAATTATACACTCGTATACGGCCCAACAGTGTCGATAGTGTGGATATAATGATCTGATTTGGGTTGGACGCAGACAAAAACCTGAAATCACAAAACTGTCTGGAAATCGAAAGCTAAGTGACTAGCAAAAAAAAATCTCAGATTGTGGCACATTTATTGAATTGTGAGGAGTAATTTACTGCCGAAGCCGTGTCTTTGCACGGATGCCACGTGTCCAATAAAACTACCATGACGTGAACATTAACGAAGTGTATGTACAATTAGAATGATTATTACGCTAGACACTCATAGACGGATAGCAACACATGCCATCTGGCTTCGGCCAGGAAGGGGGTATGCTGGTGTAAAGGTAACGGTTGCCTGTGAGGGAACAGTAAAAAAACTTCCTCGACTGTTCAAACGCATACTGTAAAGAATTACTTGTGTCGATTAACATCTGCCGAGTAACATCTCGGCTGTTTCTTTGCATACATTGGATTACTTTCTCGCACACACAAAATGATAAAGATCTACCGTGACGTTTTGGATAACA
Organism: Luidia sarsii; assembly: GCA_949987565.1. NCBI lineage: Eukaryota > Metazoa > Echinodermata > Asteroidea > Paxillosida > Luidiidae > Luidia > Luidia sarsii. The sequence continues at coordinate 7,114,661 of OX465106.1, read as the reverse complement.
CCAACCACGAGCGCGTGATTGTCTTCCAGCTGCAGGCCCGGCCAATGTTAAGGCCAATTTCACAGAGCTGCTGAGCATGAAAACCTAAGCACGAAAATCTGCTAAGCACGAAAATCTGCTATGCACGAAAAATCTGCTAAGCACGAAAATCTGCTCAGCCCTAAAATCGGCTAAGCATGAACATCTGCTTATCACGAAAATCTGCTAAGCATGAAAATCTGCTAAGCACGAAAATCTGCTGTGCATGAAAATCTGTTGTGCATGAGAATCTGCCAAGCATAAAATATATGCTGAGCATGAGAGTCTACTGAGCATGAGAGTCTGCTAAGCATGAAAGTATGCTAAGCATGAAACATGGCTAAGCAAGAACAATTTCCCTTTTCGATACAGGTACTTCAAAAGTTATATTCGTGTGATGTTTGCTTTGGACTAAGGCTTTTGCCTATGAGAAAAAAAAGCACCGAATAGAAATGCCGGGTCTTCGACTCGCTGGCAACCTTATTTTTTTACATGTGACAAAGGTTAATCAGCTTAAATAGGTATACCAGAACTCATGCAGATCTATGGAATTGGCTGTAGGCATGTCGCCCTTAATTTTCACCCTTAAGAACACGGGAAACGTGTAGAAGATTGACGAAGTACTCATAATTTTCTTGGCTGAAAAATAAAACTGGGCTACTCCAAACAAAACGGACTTTGAAAAGTCGTAAACAGAAGATAGTTAAATCTATGATCAACTGAGTAAATATTACATGAAATAACCTCTAGGTTTTTTCCCTTGGTTTTTGGGACATGACGCCATGAACCATACATGGTTTTCAGGCATGGACGATGCACGTTGAAGTACCGAGGACCACCAGGTCTACATGTCCGCCCCAGAGGCAGCTTGCTTGAGTACCTGCCAGATTGAAATGAAAAGACGCATGATCAGCTTAGAGATTCGACGGGGAGAGGGAAGGGGAGAGGGAGAGGGAGACAGAGGGAGAGAGAGGGAGAATGAGAGAGAGAGCGGGAGAGATAGATTGAGTCAGCAACGGGTACACAAAATGAGAACGGAAGTGAAAAAGACAGAGAAACAAAAAGAGAAACAGATGATTGAGAGACAGATCTGATGAGGGCGAAAGAGAGGCAGAGGGGGGTATAGAAAGTGTGAGAGACGTGGAAATAGAGGAGAGAAGGGGAAAGAGAGAGCGAGGGGAGAAAGGTGGAGAGAGGGAGGTCAAGAGAGGAGAGAGGAAGTTGGAGAGAGGGGTGGAGATAGAGGAGCGAGAAAAAGATAAATTGATAGGGAGAGAGAATAATGTGGAGAGAGAGAGTTTTAGAGAGAGAGAGAGAGAGAGAGAGAGAGAGAGAGAGAGAGAGAGAGAGAGAGAGAGAGAGAGAGAGAGAGAGAGAGAGAGAGAGAGAGAGAGGAAAGAAAGAGGAATGGAGACAGATATAGACAGCAAGAGACAGAGAGAACGAGAGATGCAGAGAGACAGAGAGACAGCATATAGGCCGTTTTCGAAATGAAGGCTTAGGCTCGGGCTCAGGCTTCGTCTACGTCTGACAAACCTGAAAATCCAAGTCCTGGCCATGGTTTGTTTTCAAATTTGAAGGTTTGTTGGCTTGATTGGTACAGGGTATTCCCCAAGAAACAGGTGCCAAACGCTTGTTTTTTTTAGATGCCTGTGACAGTATAACGAGTAAGATAATATGACCGAAGCCTAAGCCTTCATTTTGAAAACGGCCATGGAGATAGGGATATTGGAACCGAGGTTAATACAGCGCTGAATCTCCAGAACAAATCTTTTTCATGAGAATTGTCCACGTAGGCTACACAATCACGCCCACCCGTCAGCAGCATCGTTTGCCATTTGAGGTAAACGGGTGAGCGTAGGCACCACGCCCACGTCATAGCATGTACACGCCTCCTTTTAATTCCATGATGCATGGATTTATCGACCTTGCGCTCACGGCTCCAACTTTTTGTGTAGGAGTGAACTAATTTTTGGACAGCCGCCGGGAATGGTCACGAGCAGAACGCACCGGGAGCTCAATCTGACTATAACTTTTTATACATATCCACGCGCCCATGACGTCATTGGGAAGGGCGCCCTCGGCCCAAACGCCCCATTCCGGTCGCGCGTGCGCACATAATGCATGTCCCTTCAAAGGTTGTTGTTGTCGCTGCTGCTCTTGCTGTATACTGTTGCTGTTGTTGTTGCTGGTGCTATTGGTTATTGCTGTTGTTGTTGTTGTTGTTGTTGTTGTTGATGTTGTTGTTGTTGTTGTTATTGTTGTTGCTGCTGTTGTTGTTGTTGTTGTTATTGTTGTTGCTGCTGTTGCTGTTGCTGTTGTTGTTGGTATTGTTGTTGTTGTTGTTGTTGCTGCTGTTGATGTTGTTGTTGTTGTTGTTGTTGTTGTTGTTGGTATTGTTGTTGTTGTTGTTGTTGTTGCTGCTGTTGATGTTCTTATTGTTGTTGTTGTTGTTGTTGTTGCTGCTGCTGCTGCTGTTGTTGTTGTTGTTGTTGTTGTTGTGGTTCGCATTCGATTTCACCTCTAAGACTGCGGCACGACGACGTCAACAAGGTTTATTTGCCTCTCGGCGAATTGTTGGACCGAATTGCATCCGCGCCCCTTTCGTGGTCTTATCGCGTCAGCTCTTACGAAGTTCACTCACGAAGATCCTTCTACCTCTTATAGAAGCCACATTTGTCTTATTCATATTATCTTTTTCCTCTGTACGCCGGCTCGTAGTCCCATATAGTCTGGTCCGAGTGAAGAAATTGCAGGATGCTATACCACCTCGCGCTTGGTGAACAAAATGGGCTGATGTGGGTTGACGTCTGGCAGCGACGCCTCATGTGCAGAACAATGCGAGTCTGCTTTGAGCCCATCGTCGTTGCAATCTAATGCAATCGTATGTCTGGCTGCTTTTGTCAAGTCACGGACATTCAAATATTTAGAGGGGGGGGGGCAATCATTTTATAAAGTATATGGGAAAAAGTCCCCCGGGAAGCTCGTTTCTCAGCGACGTGTCAAAATGAGTCTGAAAACATCGCCATACATCAGTCAAGAATCCCCGTCCCTCGTTCAGACAGTGCGCGCGTATTATTGTTTTGGGTGGCTATTTGTCTGCACTTAGTGGCTCGGATTGTCGTCCTGCGCACCGGCCAAACCCGCCGTAATTGGTAATTGCTCTGCCGAAGAATTGACTTGGCATTTCCAAGAAAAAAAACCAACAGCAACGCAAAGCTCCGCAAACGAGGCGGAACAGACGGGGGACGGGCAGGGTGGGAAGGGTCGCTGCAGCTGATTTGGGGCGGCATTAGTGTCTGGAAAAGGTTCATACGAAGACGAGAAATAGATGCGGGGTTTCCGCCCACCATTTTCTGTCCACGTTTTGTGTGTATTGTCCTTTGCTATCCCTTTTAGTTTCTGTGCATGGGAGGAAGGGGCTAGACTTTACTACAGTCCGCTCCCTCCAAGTTGAGCTCGACCTCGGCCTCATCAAATGCTATGGCATGCCGCCCTCCTCCAGCCCACCCACAGCTGGCCTATCCAAGTTGAGCTTGACTTCGGCCTCATGAAATGCTATGGCATACCCCCTCCTCCAGTCCGCGGACACCTGGCCTATGAGGAGTAAGATACCGCCTCGTGGTAGTAAAGATGACGCCAAACTCCACGTGGCCACGTGGACAACAGTGCATAAATCAGACACCGCGAGCCCTTTCATACAGTGAACCGACTATTATTTTGTTTTTTGGTCCTGCCCTTGCGATATTGCCCATGTAGTTCTAAGCCTACGGCAAATACTAATTGGAGAAGGACTATTTAAGTAGAAAGGGTGATCAAAGTCACGCGATGTGTCGTTGCTGGTGGCGACGTTTCGGTTGGTAATATTCATTTCCCGCGGTTCACCGTATAGCGGGAAATATTTGTCTTGTGGATTCGGACAATGCATAGTCCGCATTGGTGAGTCGGAGGGTATTACGCAATACCGTTAGGGCGGCAGTTGGTATATAAAGGGAGGTGGGGTAGCTATAGAGTTAGTTCTAGCGAGCACTACACAGGAACGACAGAACCACTTTCAACATAATATTTTGAAAAAATATCCGGCGAAAAGGTTTAATCATCACGGTATGATATGTTTTAAGGTGAAGTCCAACACCTTCACGGAGGAGGATGCTGACTGTTTTTGGGCACAGGTTTCCAGAGAGAATTTTATTCATGATTTTATCTCTGGTTTTTCCTGGACGTCGTATTCTCCGAGGATGTGAATATAGTCGGTTGTTAACTGCTTAACACACGCATTTTAAACAGAGCAGTGTGGTAAAGGATCGAGCTGGCAAAGGTGTAATTCCGATGTGAAAAGTGAATTAATTTCAATATCTGTAATATAGAATTATAGGCTGCGCTCCAAGTGCTCAGCTATCGCCTAAATGTTAAGATTGACATAATGTGATATCGTTTACGCATTCAGATTAGATAATACCTGCTAACCTTCATCAGGCAACTGAAGACTGTGCCCTGCGGCGTCCGTTTATATCCGCTTCGCCGGTTCACCGGTACAGTTGCCTGATGAAGGTTAGCAGTTAGCAACCGAAACGTCGCCACCAGCAACGACACATCGCGTGACTTTGATCACCCTTTCTACTTATCTACACCTCCGCGATGAACAACCCCTTCATTTCTATTGAAGGACTATATACCGCAAGCGCGACGCGACACCTTGTCTACAACAAAATAAAATGAATGGTCTACTAAAATGGGATACTGGAATCGTATCATACAGCTAATAAATGACTCCCTTTCAATGACCCGAAGTTGACAAAGCTTAACATAAATTTCCTCAAGAGCTTGTCAGAACACATAAGGCAAATAGGTTCTGCATGACTAGACTATTAAAATTTAATACAGTTTTCGCTATGTACATTAATCAGATGATAATCGTGCGTTTGGCGTTTTTCTTTCTTCTGTTTTCACAAGTTCCGGATGGTAAGCTTCAGTTTCGTAAGTGCCCAAATGTATTGTCAGTATTTTCGGTAGCTGATGTGCTCTAGTGATACGGGAATTGTCTTTGAAGCGGAGATAATTCGGGAGTCGGGAAGAGGGAGAAACGGAAGGAAAGGGCGAATTGTTTGAAGGACACGCAAATGGGATTTTGTCCATTACCTGTCTCTTTTCTCTTTTTCGTACGTCAAACATTTTGTGAGAGATGCACAATTGCAACCCCTCGCGTTCACAAATGATATTACAAGCCATGCAAGCCTGGGTTATCTCTATGTTCGAGACAAACGCTTTCGGGTGAAAAAAAAGAAAGGAGAAATCCAAACGCATATGCTGCCTGCTATATCCAGGTATTGCCATGGGCTTTACAATATTGGATAATTGCCTCACGAGGCTCGAAGTAAAATCTAAAGTCTGTCTAGATTGATCTACGTGGGAAGTTCGCTGGCGAAACTTTCCGTCAAGCAACCTTGGGGAACCTTTTGGGAGTGGCGTAGTTATGCTCGTCCTTGCAACTGCACTCTTCTGACTAAATTCAGCCCGCACTCTCTCTCTCCCTTCCCCATCTCCCTCCTCATCCCCTGTCTCCTCTCTCCTCTCCTCCCTATCCCTCCTTCCCCCCTCTCTCCCTCCCTTTCTCTCCCCTCTCTCCCTCTCCCCTCTCTCTCCATATCTCCCTCTTTCTCCCTTCCCGTTTCTCTCCTCTCTATAATCCCCCTTCCCCCTTCCACTCTCTCTCTCCCTTTCCCGACCTCTCCCTTTCTCTCCGTCTCCTCTCTATCCCTCTATCTATCCTTCAACCTCTCTCCCTCCCTCTCTTCTTCTTTCTCTCGACACCCCATATCGCACCCCTATCTTGCTCTCTCTCTCCCCTACCTCTCTCTCTTTCTATCTCTACCCCCTCTCTCTCCCACCCTCACTCCCCTACCCCTCTCTCTCTTCCTATCTCTCCCTCCCTCTCTCCCCTATCCCCCTCTCTTTCTTCCTATCTCTACCCCCCTCTCTCTCCCTCTCTCTCTCTCTCCCTATATACCCCTCTCTCGTCCTATCTCTACCCCCTCTCTCTCTCTCTCCCTCTCTCTCCCTTCCTCTCTCCACCCTCCTCTCTCTCCCTCCCTTCTCCCTTTATCTCTCCCCACCCCCTCTCATTCTCCCTCCCTCTCTCCACCCCCTCTCTCCCCCTCCCCCTTCTTTCTCACTCTTGATTTTTACGGGGAAGATCGTAAAGGGGTCAGTTCACCTCTCAGCGTCCGTCGGGAACACCCCATGCAGCGTAGAAATGATAGATCGCGGATGGATTTGCATCAGTGGGTACGGTAGGCCTATATCAAATCATAGAGCTCTACAAATCTATGTATTATATCAAATCCCGGGACTACTTTCTTCAGAGGCAACCTGCGGACGTGGAAGCGTGAAATACTTCCAGTGGCTGAATTAATTGGTCATTATAGAGGCGGGAGAATACAGCGTACGTTCATGCGGCTACTGCATTCTGCAAGCCAGTTTCAAGGGAACCGTATTTTGACCCTGCACTGTAATAAAAATCCAGACTGATTTTTAGCAACCGAATTTATAACAAATCCAACCACATTTTGTCTATAAATGCTGTTTTTTTTATCCTCACCCAACTGTTGTACAGTTTTGTCTCTCTGTAGTACTTAATATCACGCAGGAATGTTGCGTAACGGTTTTAAGTTTGTCCCTGAATGTTAAGCTGTAGATAGGTGATCCCTGAATGTTTAGCTGTAGATAAGTGATCCCTGAATGTTTAGCTGTAGATAAGTGATCCCTGAATGTTTAGCTGTAGATAAGTGATCCCTGAATGTTTAGCTGTAGATACGTGATCCCTGAATGTTTAGCTGTAGATAAGTGATCCCTGAATGTTAAGCTGTAGATAAGTGATCCCTGAATGTTTAGCTGTAGATAAGTGATCCCTGAATGTTTAGCTGTAGATAAGTTTGTCCCTGAATGTTTGGCTATAGATAAGTGATCCCTGAATGTTTAGCTGTAGATAAGTTTGTCCCTGAATGTTTGGCTATAGATAAGTGATCCCTGAATGTTACGTTGTGGATAATTTTCTTGTCCCTGAAGAGAGTCGAGGCACCCCGCAGTACTGCGTTGCTATGGCGACAATCTGGTGCCGTGATCTGCGGAGTTGTATAGTCGGAGGCACATTGCCACATTAGAGACCCCCCCCCAATTAAGAGCCAGGAAACACCCCCAAGCTGCAGTACTGCATGCAGGGTGTCTAAAATGTTCTTTCAAAGACAGAGTTGAAAGGGATTACCTTCAACAAATTAAGCATTCTGGGACCAACTCGAGACCGTTGCACTTGAATTATAACCCTGCGTACAATAAGCTAGAAAACAAACAAAAAGTTTGCCTCCGTGAAAGTTAATTAAAGCGAAATGAAATTGTGGCCGATTTAATTTGTCTCGGTAAGTTTCTTCTGGCGGGAGCCACTAACTAAGAAACGCGCTGGGAAACGGCATAGGGCGACGTAGGAGTGATCAAGCTGCCGTCTAACACGCGCACGTGAACGATCCATCGTGTGGTCTATGCAAACATTTTGCCATATAGGGCCTATGTAGCGCCGCTCATAATAGACACGCGTATTTGTTGTTCCCGTAAGAGCGTAAGGGGCAATTATCATAAGATATCGTAAAAGGCGTGTTGAATTGTTTTTAAAGAAAATTACGACTGCACAGAAGAAGATTACGAAACGCCCATTTATAAATAAGACTTAAGGTTTCGCATGCGGTGGGTGAAACAATATAGGAGGGTATGCGGTGACACCATGTAAACCTTCCTATAACGCCCATTTATCTAATTGCCCCTGATCCTTCTAGTTTCACAATCCTGGCGTATTGGTAGCGCTGTTTTCAATCCCAACGCTGTGTAAAACAAGTCTAAAATAAATATATTTCCGACACCATGCACCCACGTTTTATACCCTATTTTGAGACTAATCTGTACGTATTTCAAAGTCTTTCAAACTCACAAAAATGGCCCGTACCTATTCAGCGATAATTCATTTCTGAACACCATCATCCATATTGACAACAAAGTAAAGACGATTTACTGGAAATTCGAATTTTCCTATGCGTTTCTTCCTTACGTGTTTATCGAGCGAGATATCCGTGTCGTACACGCGATTAGCAGACGGTAAGTAGCGTATGACGTCATAATTAATGACGTATCCGTTGCACTAACCGTAACCGTATCCGTATCCGTATCCCTATTACTCGAATCCGCCACACGACGGCGTCCAGCTCGGTGGTCTAGTGGTTAATACGTCAGCATTATAAACCAGGAGTCGCGGGTTCGAATCCCAACCGAGCTGCCTGAAATGTTTCTATTAGGCATCGGTCAAAGCACTGAACACTCAGTGGTTAATTTACGTCGAACAGGGCAAACCCGTATTGAATTACATTCTCCTCGACGCAAACATCACGTCATATCTATGAACCATCAACTGATCCGACTCTTATTCCATTGCGATATGCCCTGACATTTGTCTTTAGTTACAGGCTTGAGTTTTTCAAAGCACAAGCCAACCACGAAATAACCGACCCACATCTTGGTGATGGACGCTAAAGAGTTCACCCTTGATTCGTCTCTGTAATATCCACACCAACCCCTCGTTCATATTGGCTCGAGGTGCGGTGCCACAAATTGGCGTTCCTTTACTTTCGTAGGAGGACAGATTCCCCTGCATGAGCACAGGGCCGTACGGAGTGGCGGCATCCGTGCACTTTTTGGAGCACCGCGGCTTAGAAGTTCAGCTCTCGGTAATTGCTACAAAGCACCGCAGGAGGGGGCCCGGCAGGTCCCCAGTCTATATATTGTCGCTGCCGGGCGATTGTTCGCCATAAACGAGACGACGGCTTGCATATTCACGACCGCGACCGTTTCTCACCTCGATTACTTTCCTTTGCCAGGAGGGCGTCAGCTTGTGGTAAATGCTGTCCAATAAACACACCTTTTGCCCACTTTGTACCCCGAACACCTCCTTCCAGAGCTGGCAGAGAAAGAAATGAGACGAAAACCAAGACGTAAAATGAATCTGTTTTTGTCGGTTTTCTTCTTGATTCTACTATTTATGAACAAAGTCAAAAGTGGCTTGCGGTAACACCATAAGACTTGAAGGTTTGCATGGTTGAAGTACGAGGAAGGACTGCGGTGACACCGTGTAACTCTTCTGTGGCTCTGAAAAGAGCCGGTAACGTTTCGGGGAGTCTTACCGTCGCCATGCAGGAGACAGTCTCCTGGCGACGTGCAAAATGCACAGTGATTCAAACCTATGCCGTAATAACTCTTTTACTTTTCTAAAAGAAACTCGAAATACATGTTTTAAACTTGAACGAACCTGCCCTGTCCTGTCTCGTACCGTCCTGTCCTGTCCTGTCCTATCCTGTCCTATCCTGTTCTATCCCGTCCTGTCCTGTCCTGCCCTGTCCTGTCCTGTCCTGTCCTGTCCTGTCCTGTCCTGTCATGTCCCGTCCTATCCTGTCATGTCCTGTCCTGTCCTAACCTGTCCTATCCTGTCCTATTCTGTCCTGTCCCGTGCTATCCTGTCCTGTCCTGTCCTATCCTGTCCTGCCCTGTCCTGTCCTGTCCCGATCTATCCTGTCCTGTCACGTCCTGTCACGTCCTGTCACGTCCTATCCTGTCCTGTCCTATCCTGTCCTGTCCTGTCCTGTCCTGTCCTGTCCTGTCCTGTCCTGTCCTGTCCTGTCCTGTCCTATCCTGTCCTGTCCTGTCCTAACCTGTCCTGTCCTGTCCTATCCTGTCCTGTCCCGTGCTATCCTGTCCTGTCCTGTCCTATCCTGTCCTGTCCTGTCCTGTCCTGTCCCGTCCTATCTATCATGTCCTGTCCTGTCTTGTCACGTCCTGTCACGTCCTATCCTGTCCTGTCCTATCCTGTCCTGTCCTATCCTGTCCTGTCCTGTCCTGCCCTGTCCTTTCCTATAGTTTGCAACATTTGTGTATATATCACTTTAATAAATTAATTAGGATAAGTCGTGCGTCAATTAAGATCAGATTAAAACAATGAATCAGTGCAAGTGTTCTTGCCTCAAATTTCAAATATTGAGAGATTCGAATACACCACGTGAGCTCAACTCGCTCGATGGTCAACCGGTGGTCGAGACGTGTGTACTAGAAAGCTGGAGTCGCGGGTTCGAATCCCGCCAGTATTTTTCAGCAGGCCATCGGGAAAAGCACCGAGCACGCACTGCTAATTACACGTCGAGTCAATCCTCATTGAAGTACATTCTCCTCCACGGAAAAATCATTTTTTTGTTTAAGCTAGGCTATAAAGTGATATACAAAAATGTTGCAAACTGCTCACTGACTAAAATTACCAAAATGCAAATCTTAAAATTTAGTGGGCCTGACGTTTCGATCCCCTAGCAGGAAAGAGAAAGGTCCTGCTATGATCGAAACGTCAGGCCCACTAAATTTTAAAGTTAGGCTATAACGTGCTCGTAATCAGGAGACTGTTGACTTTCTTTAGGGTCACACTCGTCTGAAGATAAAAGAACTGGGCACTTAATACGTCGAGCAGGGCAAACCCTTATTGAATTACATCCTCCTCGACACAAATAACAATCATCTGTGATGCAACGCGGTACCCACCTCTACACGTTATTCGAATCCACCGCACGACCTCGACCAGCTCGTTGGTCAAGTGCCGTGTTTAAGACGTCTGCACTAGAAAGCGGGAGTCGCGGGTTCGAATCTTGCCCGACCTGCCTGAAATGTCACCGGGCAAAGCACTGCGCAGTGGGCACTCAGTGCTTATCACGTCGAGCGGGGCAAACTCTTATTGAATTACATTCTCCTCGACGCAAGCGTCATGCCTATTACCTGACCCCTGACACTCAGTCATCCAGGTATTCTATGCCTCAACCACCACAACAACATACCTCAAACCTTCACCTAATGCGCAGCTTCGACGAACAGGACAACAACATCCCCCAAGTCTTAACCTCAAGTCTTAACCCCCCCCACCAAAAAGAAATGGAAAATGTATAATTATACCAAAATGGCGGCAAACGTTTTCTCACCTGTTCGCCTGCCCGCGAGGCGGTAGGCTCTTGCGAATCAGTTGGCTGCTGCATCGGGTCTGTCCGTTTTTTCTTGCCTGTGACAGTGAGAGATGGGCGGGGAAAGGAGGGACGACAGGTTTCAGAAAGACCGCCAAGCGGCCTCCATTCAACTCCCGAGCGCAACGGAAGTCAAGCTGGAGGAGAAGGGCTTTGGATAGGGGCGGGCTTGGCTTCATCGCGGGCACCGTTTCTATCCGACCTGTCTATTCTATTGTTTATGTTCTATACTATTTTGAAAAGACCAGTTTGAAGAAGAATAATTATCCCGTGCTTGTTGCAATATTCAGAGAATATAGCCCCTGCTATTGCTTTTAAAATGGCCTTCAAGTATTCTTAAGTAAAATACCAACAATTATACACTGGGTATCGAGTCACTTGGTCATCGTAGTGATGCTGTCCGATTAAGCTGAGAGAAAAATGTGCATGAAGCATCCTCGGACAATTCAACCACATAAATTATGGCCTCAACATCCAGTAGATTAACAACTTACATGTTTACCAATAATAGTGTTAGCCCCCCCCCCTAAAAGACCCTTATAACTTCTGTCTCTCACCCTCTTTCCCTTTGATGTTTCCACCTTCCACTACCGTAATTCCTACCCCAAAAAACCCTACCCTTCCCTTTGTTCTCTGTCACTCAATGGCCGTCTGGAAAAGGTCGACAAATGCCGCGCATTGTGATTGGCCAACGCGTTGCAAACTCTTGAGGGCGCACTTTTGCGAATAGCCCGCATAGACCGTGTAAGTTGGCCTCGAGAATGTACGTGTTACCGCGAGATTCCTGACTTCCGGGCTCCTCGGATAGGAGGTAAAGGAGGTAAAGCGTAAAAAGGGACTGGTATGCCGACTCACATCTGAGGTAGCACATTTCCACGGCGCCGTCGACATCCCCTCGTGAACACGAACCTAGCGGAGAGTGGTGGGTGAAAATACGTGTCAGTCGTTTAAAAAGGGCACAAAATGAGAAATGAAAACCTGAAGTAGTCCATTTTGAAATTTACCAGGGTACAGATATCATTTTATAGTTCAGCGGGGGACTTTACATTTTTAATGCCTGAATAAGTTCGCCTGTGGATATTGCTTAATACAACAAAATCCAGTGAATACATGCAATGCATAATCATAATTAAAGAAACTTGACGAGGCGTCTGACCGATTGCAACTCGCGCTTGAACCGCGAGGCTTAAAGGGTCTCTGCAGTAGATATCCCAGTCAATTTCATTTTCTGCTGTCACCTATAGGGATTTGAAGTGTACAAACATAATCTTTGAGTGGAGTCAGAAATTGGTCATACCATAAAAATGAGGGCGCTATGAGGTCATGTCTATAGTCTCTATGTACAGAGAGTACCGACAACTTAAATTGGATGCCATTTTGTTTCCATTGTTTGGTACGGCGTGGGGTTCGCTATGCAACTTAAACTTTGCAGGTCATGTTTTACTTAAACAATAAATTATTTCACTAAAGCAGATCACATGTCGGTGACAACTCAGTAGGCATGTCGCGAACCCCACGCCGTACCGAACAATGGAAACAAAATGGCGTCCAAATCTTGTCGGTACTCTCTGTGTATAGGGCCAGGGACATTAGTCATGTCAGGAACCCACACTTAAAAAAAAAAAAAAAACAATATTCGAACTGCAAATGAATCCCTCTGGATGAGGTTCGGTGATGAACCAATTCACTAAAATGCTTACGAAGCATGTATTTTGACAGTAGACCAACATGTTTAGGGATTGGTCTGTAGGAAAAACAAGATGTTTTCAGAAACTTTTGTACACAACAGTTGGGTTTCTGTTGCATGATCCTGTGATGACATTACACATTTTGCTCCTGAATATCCAAGTTCTCATAAAAACTTAACGAGTGTGTAAATCAGTTTGATTGCTAGCAATATTGCAAGAGTTCTGTAGCATGGATTAAAGTGATCCCCCTCCCCTGTGGGTCACCTGACTTTTTCTCTTGAGAGGAAAACCCCAAAGAAAATTGATTTGTAATCGAATTGTGAAGATACTTTAACTTCAGGGGTTGTTTACACAAAAAGTGTTTGGGTGGGATATTCCTCATGTCGTTGTGCCGGGTCAAAAATTGTGATTGAAAACGAAAGAATTTGGATAGGCCCACGATTATGAGTGACTTACCGTCGCTGCAGACAGCTTTCCTGATGGTCGTCCTTGAACACTGACATCCTGTGGGATAAGGAGAATGAGAACAACTTAATCAAGGGTAGCATTGGAAGACTGACCAGATGGGAAGAGATGCACACCTTCAGTAGCAACAACGTTACTACTTCATCAGGGGACCGTCCAAGCACAAACGGTCTAATGACGCGACCAATAAATAGGAACAAAATGATGAAGGAGCATCAAATCCGGTAGTCAGAACCACGGTATGGGAAGTATAGAGCTGCTGGTATTTTTTTTTCAGCAGGCAACTGGGCAAAGCACTGAGCATGAAGAGTTTAATCAGACGTTGAGAAGGACATACCGCCCTTGAAGTACATCGCATCGATTCGCTAAGGCCACGGTTTATTTTGCACAACGCAACGGAAAGCAGAAAAGATGTGATGATTTTGATTATTAATTGTTTTGAATGTCTATCGGAAGGGCTACCGTACGAATGTAATGATTTAAGAATCGGGGGTAGTATATGGGTTTGTCTCTCAGATTGCAGTTAAAGGCCTACATTTTGCAGAACAAAAATAACAAAATAATTATATGCCGTTTTCGAAATGAAGGTTTAAGCTTGGGCCCTGGCTTCGTCTCCGTCTGAAAGGAGGTTTGTTGGCTTGATAGGTACAGGGTATTCCCCAAGAAACTAGGCCCTAACGCTTGTTTTTTAGATGACTTATAACGGGTTAGATAGATATGACCGAAGCCTAAGCCCGAGCTATAAGCCTTCATTTCGAAAACGGCCAGAGTTAAAATAATAAAGTGCACCGCGGCTCTGCGTATACTATAGTGAACGAAGTGTTAATATTAAAGGACGGTGCGATTTAGCAGCAAAGTCAGGCTAGTTATTAGTAGTCCCGTGAGGAAGGGAGCAGAGGGCGGAGGATGGATGTTGGCCGATAGAGTGCGCCTTCTCCCGTGTCTCGTCCCCCCGGTCAGAGTGCATGGGCGTGCGACATCATTCCCATCTCCGCAGCAAGTACGAGAAAGAGAAAACTAGAAATTATGGTCAAAACAGCCGCGGGCACTTTGGGCATTTTTTTTTAGCGTCTTCCCTAGTTCCTTCCACTTTTCCTTTTGGGTGGATGGGGGCGGAGGGGGGCTGGAGGGGGTTAGGAGGAGGGGTGGGAAGGGGGTGGGGGATGTGCAAGAGGGAGGGTTAACGTCATGGCTGGCGAGACCGACGGACATTTCCAGAAAAGCTCTCCGAAGAAGAGTCAAAATAAGCCGGCTGTCGAAGGCGAACCTAAGGGGGAAAAATAATCACCCATTGCCATTGGGATTCCCATGGGTCCCCTTATTTATCCTCTTCATTTCATGGAAGTGCCCCTGGACCCTCCAAGGAGACGGTAGCGCCATCGGATATGTCTGTTGGGTTTTCCGGACGGAATTGGCGTGGCGGATTTACATAAAAACAAGTATATTGAAATTGTTAGCCTTGTCTTCAAAAATGGTCGCGCTGTGTGGCAGACGTGAAATAGTCGTAGGCCTATAGAGTGATGCCGCCGTGTAAAAAAAAAATCACCGCCCTAATTAATGAGATTAATCATGGGGGAAAAATCCTCTTCGCTGGAATCTTCAGGCA